>WOGR01006632.1:924-12954 GCA_015342045.1 Leptinotarsa lineolata
CGAACGTTCCGTAGGTTAACATGGGTCTTATTATTGCAGTGTTGACCACATGGGGTGAAATATCCCATGTGCGTCCCACTGTTCTCCGACACTGCTCATAGGCCACATATGCTCTATTTGTTCGATACTGTAGGTGAAAATTCCATGTTAGCTCCCTGGAGGTTTTTATGCCTGAGGCATAAAACCTGCAGACCACGGCCAAAAAACTTGAAAAATAGCCTTCATACATTCATAGTTTTTTGGAAGTTTTCATAACTGAAGTGGATGAGGTAATTCACCCATCTCACACTGAATGTAACTTAGACCCTTAATATCTGAATTTGAAAAACACTCCCCAGCCAAATCTTCTTGTTAATCAAAGGGAATAAATCAACCGAAACAATCAGGCTTCCATGATTCTGTTGAAAGGCGGAATTGGATATAATTAGGATCGATTATATGTTCTTTCACTCCTGTACAATCGTTTCGAAATTCTTTATACCAACTCGGAAGCGAAACTTGTTAAGAGTTCCAATTCTGCCAACAAGTGCTATCTATCGATATCAATTTTCTACTTCAGAGGAGCCCGAACGTGTCCTACATCCAAATCACTGAGATTTGTTCTATATTGGTGTTTTCTTCATCATCATTACATTCGCTGAGAGAACACTTATTATTAAGTTTTCTATTTGCAGGATGGTTTCAGAAAAACGCTGAGATTGAATTTCTCGATATTTCGTTTCGGTTTCATTCAATTTTTATCTCGTCTCCAAGTTTGCGACAGAACAATATCTCTTCTGATGTTACCGGAAACCGAAAATTGATGTGGAGAAGTACATCAAGTTAAATCGATTGGAATGAGAGGGAGCATCAAACAGTATGCTTGATTACATTACTTTGAAGATCAATGAATCATTATTTTCATTGACTGAGTTTAGCTGGGATACATGATGAGATAATTTACAGAAGAGAAAAACTCAACATAAACTCAAAAACTCAAAGTTGAATGTAATGAAATTGTATCCACTGAATTGATTTTGGCACCGTTCTTCATAATTGTGACTCGATAGTATTCGTATAGGATTGATACCGTTTTGACTGACGATTATTTTACCGCAAGTATGTGATATTACGAATAAAATTAATGATTATATTTTATTCCAAAACTGTCAATTGTGCAAAAGAATAGTTAGGTAACTTTGTGGAACGGTTACGTTGAAGTCTAGTTATAAGACATGAATCAAATTGAAAATACGAACAATCAGTATACTCAAAGTTCATTGCGAAGCGAGTATTCGCTACAAAGGTTGCTCAAGAACTACTAACAAACTACTACACAAAAATGTTCCAAAACCTTCTACGACTAAAGGGGCCTTAGATGATAACCTTTGGAGTAAAATGATTTTGTCAAGAAAAATCAATCAATAGGAAAATAGTAGGCGGAGTCAAGGCGGTACGGAGTTTGAAATGACAGAAGAAGCCAGACTCCAATATTGGACATTTAGAAAAACCTACTAATTGTATAGAAAGTGCATTGACAAAAGTTTCATAACATTCGGGTATAGATTGCAGTTTTACAATACCAAAATGTTTCCTTTGTCATTCAAATAGACACTCTACCAGAGTATTGGAAAGAACAATGATGAGAGATATTGCCAAATATTCAATAGTAGAGAATAGAAACGATTGAAATTCTCTCAATATCATTTTATTAGAGGAAGGCAATTGCAGGTTCGTGAGCTGTGGATTTTCCAAAATATATTCCATTAGGAGCTCATGAAATGAAATCTTATATTTGAATTATTTCTAGCAATGTAGCAGATATTGTGTCGAATGTTTGTTGAAAAATCTCATCTATATGAAACTTGCGCCAGGTTTTCAAGCCAGTTGTATACATGTCTCAAAGAATGGATGTGTTGCATCTAAAATGGTAGTGAGAGGTTAGTTAATGTTTTGCCTTCAAAGCTGTAGTTCATAGGTATAAACTGAAATAATTTTTCAGAATTGCGAACGTTTCGTCTACCAGATCGAGCACCTTCAGAGACACCTTCCTGACATTATTTTTTACTATTGGATGTAACTGAAACGGATCATGAAATTGCGGAGAGAGGAGAATGACAACGAGATACTAGGACACAAAAATGTTTGAACGACAATTTACAAAAATAATAGGTACAAAAAAATGGAGAAGGAGATGAAGTCGCACAGTCATTGGAATCAGGTCATAATTTATATAACTGAATTGTTCTGCGATGTGAGAGTACCATTGAAAAATTCATGTTCCAGTTTTGATTTGAATTTATTGAGTTCTAGTTCCTTGGCTTTCGCAGAGAAAACGTTGTAAAGCTTGGGTATATATAGACTCATAAAAAGGGCAAAACTTTTGAAACAATCTATTGTAATTCTGAATAAGTCATAATACTTTCGAATTTCCATTCCCAACTCCATTTTTCATGATTCCTGGAAGAGTTTATAGCTGAATCAAATCAGTTGAAAAGTCAGTTTTCACTGACTATTTTGTCAGAAACACCTGACATAAATCATCACCACATCAAAAACATGTTTTGCACTCCAGAAGAGGTTCCACACTGTACATGAATCCTAAATTAGCTTCAGATGCTGGCTGTATGAATGTGTGACGAGGCTCATCCGCTCGAAATTACTTCAAAGAATACTCCCCCATTGTGAGAAGAAACGAAGTTTATTTAAACTTCACTTTATATCCAAATTCAAACAACGTAGAATACTGATGAGGTGATGTTTCTTTGGACAAAAGGCATATAGTCAGGAAAAAATTCAGCAGGATACTCCAACAAAAAGTCCAATTTAAACGGGCATTACAGAGAGATACGTTATGACGGGTGTTATCTCCTACAGATAGATGTGTAGGACACGGTTGGATTTGAGAGAAAAAGAGACTACATTACACAAAGCTGCAAACTGAACATCCTTTTGAGTGTGATATAATTATTGCAGATTCATCATTTGTTGTAACTCACTGTAGATTGTGTTGGGAAAAATGATTTCGAGAAAGTGATTTGTCTTATTGAATTCAGGTTGGACCACTATAAAGTGTGGCATACTTTTCATATCTCTCCAACTCAAAGGTATCTAGCGGGCTTCATTCAAAGTATTTTTTGATAGGAATCACACGTTAAAAGGTAAGACCTCGTTTGTCCTTAGCTCGCACAAGTTTCTCAACTTCTGAGAGTTGTCGTTTGTATGGGGACGACAGCTGATTAACGAAAAAACAAAATTTGAAACAGATTTCAATACAAATATATGAAGAGTAAAACATTTTCAAGCTGTCGTGTAAATGTTCCAAGAAAAAATAAATGAACTTTTGATCGAATCAATGACATGATATAAAAGCTTGTCGCGTGATTCACCTATTGTAATTCTCCTAAATGGCATTTTCCATTTTTTTATCGCTGGATGTTTTATTTTGTCATTGTTGCATGGTCGAACCCTAAAACATTTGTTCGAGTACCACCATTGGTACGAAGTTTATCCCATTTTGCGCCATTGAGGATCACTCTTTTTTAAACCTTCTTTTTTGTATTTATATTATAGGTGTGCAAAAAAAATATGATCCACCATATCTGGGAGTTCGCCATATTGGATTTCGAGTGATATTCCTCCATTTTTTGTTCTCTTTCCAGCAATTCCCTCCATTCAATATACATTTGATGAAAGTGCATAAGAATAACTCAATATGACGCAACGCCATAAAGGGCGGTGCGCCATATTGAGGCATTCAATGTGACGTCATTTCATTTCACGTAATAATTTCAGGAAACCTTCTCACGTAAAAATAGTATCACGAAGGTTCATGAAAAACATAGTTGTCCACCTTTGGGTGTCCGCCATATTGCATTTATAGTAACGTTGATTCATTTTTCGTTTTCCCTTCAGCAAGCCCTTTCATTTGATACTCATATTAAGGAAATGTATAGAAACTAACTAGAGCGCCATATTGTGTGGTCCGCCATATTGGATGTAGAATGATGTCACTTCACCAACTACTTAACTGAACGTGTTTGCAAAAATTGAAATGAAAAATCTTGAATGTATTGGTATGAGGGGCATTAGGTATCAATTCAAAATCGCACGAAAAACTTTCTCTGAACGGTGTTCCACAAGGCAGTCTCTTGGCTCCACTGTAATCTATAACTTTCATCAATGATATTTTTTCTCTATTTGTTAGAGAAAACCTAGGCCTGGAAGACAACGAGGCTGCTGACTCCCATGCGAAGGAGAGTGCTGCAAGTAGCTTCATCGGACCAGAACCTGTCATTGGCATTGGTTCAGGCTTTGCCAAACAAACACTAACACCTGGATAGCAAGAAGTTTCAAAGACTCCTGGCAAAATCTTCTAAGATTGGCTCACTCCAAGGCGTTCATTCACCCTTTGAAGCTTGAAACCGAACACTTATTGGACTTCAGTAGGAATGAACTATGATGTCAAACAGGCCTTCTTACAGGTCACTGTCGTCTGAATCATCTACCTATCATTGTTTGCCGATGATGCGATATCCCCAACTCCATGAAACATTATTGCAACACAAACAAAATGATACTGAATGATAAAAAGGCATAACTGATGGTATTCTCATTGAAGTACTGGAATAGCAGCCTTCTGGTACACTATCGCACAAAAAGCGTCGCAAAGTAGTTGGGAGTTTAGGTACTTAGCAACTCAACTGGTCGAATCAAATTATTCATATTCTATGTGAACTGTCGGTGTGATGCATTGTCGTATGGAGGTTTCGTGCTCAAATTTCATTTGAGCTATTTGAATTGCATAACTACGCTTACGTACACTCATGCCTCAACTACGCAAATCTGTGCTGGGGAAACAGCAATACATCTAAGGAAGTTTTCATGATAAAAAAAAGAAAAATAAGAACAATGTCGATAGAACCTAAAAATATTCTCATCGTCATACACTGCCAATTTTATATATCTTGAACAGTATTTTGCATGCCAGGGAGAATCCATCAGTGTTCTCTATTTTTCGTTACGATTTAATACATTATCAGTTCTGTCAAAAGTATTTGGAAATCCCGTGACACAAATCAACGCTGGTTTCACATAATCATGTAGTACTAAACTAGTACTAAACTAAACTATTCAACAAGGTACCAACCGATCTGAAAAATATTATTAGTGATGACAACTTTCAATTTATGATGGAAAGTCGCCTTATCCACGATGCATTCTATTTCATTGAGGAATTTTTTGATTGTAAGAAACTTTTGAAACATTTTTTTGCGTATGATTTTTGTTATTTATTTTCATCAATATTTTTCCCTGTTTTAGTCTATTGTAGGGGACACCTAGACATGTTGCGACAAAGACAATTTTCCCTACCAACAATAGTTAACGAGATGTCAACAACGCACTTCTGCTGCTTCAAAGACGCGCTTTTTGACTCAGTACAGATTTTCTTCGATATCTTCATTGAATTTATATCATGACTTAGTACACGCGCAATGTTGCGTTTCTTTTTTTGAGTCGTATAGTTATTCAAGTCTCAAAGAGTTACCCTACTCTTGTGATCGCATCGTATTTAGAAAATATGCATTATAATTCAGATCACCTAGGAGAGTTGTGACAGTTTGTCACAACTCTCACAATAAAGTGTTTTTTTGAATACGTTAAAAAGAAAGAGTGTATCACCATCGATGGGTTATAACAATCCAACAATTTCACAGATAAGGAGGAGAATATATTAAGTAATTACTTCTTAACGTGTGCAGAATGTAATTATGGGTTGACTACGAAAAAAATAGAGTCATCGCATATCAGTTAGCTGCAACTAGAACATGGTCGGTTAACACAGACATATTTGGAGAAGCCGATTGGCGTCTCAATTCAAAACAAGAGCAATCTGTATATGATGGAATTGGCTGATACTTGAAAAGAATCCATAACTAACGTATTCAAAAAACACAACTAGTTAGTGAGTTAGTTATTGATGACACGCTATTGTATGGGGAAACCATTGTTGCGTTTTTGTGAAACGGTTTGATGAAAATCTCACAATGAAGTGTTTTTGGAATACGTTAGGAGCAATCTGTTTTAGAAATTGCGGACAACTCATCAGAAATTACCATAACCTTCATTCTCAACATCAACATAGTTGATAATGATTAAGCAAGAGCCATTATTCCAGGTACATCTACAAATCAGACTATGCCATCTAGAAGTTCATCAGTTGTAAACAATGCCAATGAACCTGTTACTTCCATGTCTATAGCCCAAATCCTAATTCTGGAAGATGATGCCATTGAACGTCTACAGTTTAGATTCCTCTTGCCACTGTTTCTGAAGTATTCTCACTAGAAAAAGTTAGGCCGTTGCCAAAAGCTCCGCCAACAAAAAACAGCAAAACGAACAGACGCAAAAATAAATCTGCTGTGCTTACTGACACAAATATTAAAGACGGAATAGCTGCTATAGAAGCTGATAGGAAATCAAGGAAAGTGAAAATGCGTATCTTGAATGAAGGAAAGAAGAAACCTAAAAAAAGCCAAGAAGACTGAAGAGAACAAGGGAATACATGATGATAAAGGAGTGTCAGGAAATCATTGTTTTGCTTTGAAGCCTTTGCAAACAGCAAGTCAAATGAGCAGTGGGTCCAATGTCTAGTATGCATAGGTTGGTAACACAAAGATTATACTGGAGTCGAGTTGCAATACGTTTGTCATAATTGTCTATCAGATTAGATTGAGATTTTTGACTGATTTATCATATGATTTATCTCAAAATGATGCTTCAATCACTTAAAAGACATAATTACTTATTATGGAAATGTTATATGTTGTTTTTGTCGGTAATCAATGTTCTAAAAGATGATAACATACTTTTCGTAAAAGGAAAATGTTTAGTTCATTTGTTGTATTCATAATGCTATTTCAAAATAATAAAATAGTTTCAATACAAAGCTATCACAACTCACCTGTCACAACTTACCTCGATGATTGGAGAGTGGCGACAGAAGAAGTAGTCTCTGTATCAGTTAATTTTCTCAGAAACCATTTCACTTCAATTGATTTTAATACATGTTTTGTGAAATGAAGAAATTGTGCTACATTTATTTACATGAGTCACCACTGTAGAATGTTTCTTGAGTGAGATATGTCTCTTAAAGTAAAAATTGTCACAACTCTTCTTGGTCTCCCCTATATAGCATCCTTTTGACATTATCCTACACTTATACTTTGCAGGTACTTTTTGGAAATAAATGGATTGTATTGTGTTGCTTCGAATAAGGAACCGATTGGAAATATTCATTTGATGATAGACAAAAACAACATAAAATATATCCTTTCGCAGGGACCCAAATACTTCTTGGAATACTACGTGAAAGATGTCTACAGTGTAAACGATCCAAAAGTGAATATATAAATACACCTTTTGCACCACTATCGACAGATAGGATAAAAAATATGTCAGCTATTGAGATAACGGGACTAGATTTAGCCGGACCGTTTTACCTGACAGGGGAAGGGAAGTCCTGGTTCCTACTCGACATACTGTGCAGTATATCGAGCAGGGCATCTGGAACTGGTGAAATCTCTATCAACAGACGTATCTTTTTCATCACTGAGGCGATTTATAGTGAGAAGAGGAAGAGTTTCAGTTATTGGAGTTTCATTGGAGCAAAGAATGATTTGAGATAGATAGACTGAAATGAAGTTATGGACTACTCAACAGTTAGAAAAATCAAATGGCATCAGAATCCTCCAACAGTAGCTTGGTGGGGCGATTGGGCGATTTATTGAAAAATTACTTCGTAGAAACTTAGGAAATTGAAGTTTAACATATCGAGGATTGATGATGACTTTATGCGACAGTGAAGCCATAATTGATCCAAGGCCTATAACGTATATTTAGAATAAAGAGTAATCGGTCGAGGATAATTGTTGTAAAATTCAGTCACAAGAATACACTCGGACTAATATACATGACGAATGTACATACGTTCGTCTTTGACATTATACCGATATTTCGGCAAGATTCCATTTGCGAAATGGGAGGGAAACTTTAGCCAGCCCCCGTGACTGTTACTGATTTTCTAAACACTAGACGTTCAATGTAGTATGAAATTCAAATACTTCTGTGGAAGAACAACCAAGCTGCCGATTCCTGCTCCCTCACTATTCCCTATAAATGACTCATAAAATTCAGAAGGGTCTTCGGAAAGACGGGTAGGCTTATTCGGCTACCCAATTCCAGAATGCAAAGTGTATGATGCAAAAAAGTCTCTCTGAAATTTTCGGAATTGCAGTCTGATTCCAGAGTGAAAATTTTGATCGATATGATTTAGATCTCCAAACTGTGAGGTAGAACTTTTTCGATCGTACAATTTTCGAATTCTGAGGATTACCATTCGGACGAGAACTGGTTAGAAAAGTTTGTCACAACACATTTCTATAAATTTTGCATGAATTTTAAATATCTTCTGTATGCAAACTCATTTCCGATCATCTCAAAACAGATTCATACTTGTCATGAAACCAAGAACACGCCGAAGTCTTGTCATAACTGTAGAAAGTTCATTCACTTCATGTATTCGAAGATTTGTATGCAATCTTGAGAAAATAGTTAACTCTGCTGTAATGATATGTATATCCAGTCACCTTCACTTGTGTACGAAATCAAACCAATGTAGTAGTTACTCTAACAGCTGCTTCAAAGACTACAATTCCTGTTTCGGCATGGTTATGAATAAAACTTCGATAATTTCATAGGTTGGGTTCAGAGATATTTTTAATATGAACCCATTGGATTCAGGCCGATTATCAGGCCAGGAAAACCATAAAACGTTCGATATGGGATAAAATCTTCTCTGGAAGTGATGATGAATACATAAGTGACTGTGAAACTGGACTGGAAATGTCGCGATGTAAAAAATGATGATGAAGAGTATACTGAAAGATATGCCATGTTTTTTCTGTAGCATTCATGTTGGCAAAATTTCATTTGCCAAATAGGTGGTTAGACCATGAGCTGATCATATCAGAGTGTTTCTGTTGTGGAGATGATCTGAAGACACTTTAAGATAATTTGGTTGAAAAATTGTTTTCATGACCAAATAGCTACATCCGGCCATAAATATTCAGGAAATTTACTATGTGGGTGCCATGGTATCATGTCAGAAACACATAATGTATTTTCTTCTCAATTATTATTCATGTGGATGATGAGTAGCACTACGTGATTTTTGGATTTGATTCTGGAGAGAAACTAAAAAAAGGGGATTGAATACAACAGTTTTATGAAGACATTTCTTATTGTGAGTGAGTTATAAAATTCGGAGGAGGAGTAAAAGTATTACCTTTTATGTGAAACATCCCACATATTTCTCCACAAATCCCAAGAGATCACTCAGCCCTCGATATATAAAAAATATCGGTCTGTGAAATCTTCGAGTAGCAACTTTGAAAGTTTCCCGAACTCGACTCCATCTTCGACCATAATCACTGCCAAAGAAGTTTATAATCCCAAGTAATCCATTAATCAATTGTGGGAGAACTTCTACATTTTTGAAGTCTGTAGAATACAGACATGATTCATTGAAATGGATCACATGAATTGACAATAAAAGTTCAGGTATATTTTTAATGGTATCAAGTTGTATTTTAGGGAATTGAAATATATTGTAATATATTTATTTCAGATTCTTTTCGTGAGGTTGTAAACAGTTATGTTTGGGTACAACGTAAAGAGAACCCTGTGATGTGTGTCAAGCTTTCGTTAGTATTCACTTTTCCTTCTAGATTGAATAACTGTTATATATGAAATTGTACAATATGAAAATATAACTGTATGAAAAAAAAGTACTAACTAATGTGGGAATTGAATGGAATTAACAATCATTATTGTTTTCATCAATATCATATTGTAACTAACAACACTAACAGTAAACACTGTCTGAAGTTTTCAGCTAGCAAGTGTGGAGTCAAATACAGAGAATCCGCAAAGGTTGGAAGACTATGGTATATTTTCTTCAAATTTGTTAGGATCTGATCCTTTCCATCCTCCCACGATATTCTCCTTTTCTCTTTGATCCAGGAATGAAATTTCATTTCTGGAATCGTTACTGTAAACCATCTTCTGGAAATTTCCTATGGCAGCCATTATAGCATACTGGGGAAATTTCAGTTGATTTGTCGATAGTGAGGTTGTTGAAATTTCAAGGTAATAGATTCTCAAAATTTCTGCAGCATATGAGGAAGTGAGTCAGTTATGCCTGACGATACAGTAGATTCAGCCATGAAAGACATTTTTGCCTCTGGTGACCCTTGTTTGAATGTGTTTGCTAACCAGCTCACGGGAGTTTGTTTCAGAGCAGACTCGTAAGATATCTTGCTCTAGAGTAGGGGATATATTGCTTCATGGTTGCATATAGCCTCCTAGATTTGTTCAACATTCAGAGAAATAGAGAGCTTTTGCTCTTGATCCAATAGTATAAGTAGGACAGTTGGGATCGTTTTGTCAATGTTCATCTCCTCTGTAGAGTCTGAGTAAAATTATTTGGTCATTTCATACTTCAAAAATCGCCCTACGGAAAGCTGAGGAAATATAGTCTATCACCACACAGCAACACATATTACATCAACGGCTTTCTATGACCAGTAGGAGCATGGTATCTCATAGATTCCGTTAGTGACACTGAAATAGACTCAGAGTCATGCAATATTATTTCGATATGGATACACACACACCTAGGGATGAGGTGTCATTAAAACACCTCATCCTTAGACACCGACAGGGGTATTATAACTTCCTTTGCCTCCTCACTCCCTACCCTATCCGTTTTGGAAGGGTTATAACTCCCTTCACCTCCTCACTCCCTACCCTATCCGTTTTGGAAGGGTCATCCCTTATCTATCCGTCAAAATGAATTTCTCTCGAAGTAGCTATGGGAAAATATTATTATTCAAAGTCACTAAGTAGAGAACAGAAAACATTTCGATAAAATATTCAAACTGAGCAGCATAATAATGCTGTTGGTTAGTGCCTTGTTCACCAGGTGGGGCGATAACAAAGACATCGTTAGTTGTTCGCTTCGGCTTAGTACGAGGAATGATAAACTTGAAGGAATTCGAATTTCAATTAAAGAATATTATCGACTCTATGTTGATGATGGTCACTACTTTTCACTGACGAGAGGGGTATGCAAATGTGCTCGTTCAATAATTGGAAATCGATTCCGGCAGTTCTATCGCCAACAGCATATGCAGAATATACTTCAGTGAAGATTCCTGCACTGACACCTGTCGGATATAATCCAACGCCCTTCGTGGTATTAGCCAGGGTAGTAGTTGTTTTCCGATAGGTGTTAGTCCATTAACCTACAGTGAAGGGGGTTGAGACCGACCTAAACGAATTGTTTCTTCAAATGATTTGGTTTTGAATAGATGCCAACATTCTTATTTTAATTTATTTGCTAGCGCTACTGCTTAGAATAATCCCAGATTCGTGAAAATATGAAATAGAAAGTGGAATACGATGTCGACTGTCTCACACTACAAAGAGAACTAGAATACTAGAGATTCGGGGCTACAGAAATTGTCTCAAACCCAATATTTCCAAATGTAAGATAATTTCATCCTCGCGGAAAAAGACCCCATAACTTTTGATAACTCAATAAATGTTGCTACTTGAGAGATGTTTGATATACATGGACTTGAGTTATAGTTATATTTGACTGTAAATTCACCTTCTAGGAATACATTAACGAAGCTGTGTACAAAATTGGTCTCTCTAGCATAGACATGGCTCACCTGATACAATGTACCTAGGAGAACAATCATGTAAAACAGGAAATGAAATTGCTAATGGCTTTGCATGACAGTTCCAATCAGTCTACAAACAAGACACTGTTAATGTTCATTTATTTGGATTCAGTTATGAAAAAACTATCAATATGAATTCCAGTAACTTCAGGTTGGAAACCATATTGAATAAATAATACCAATTATACCAATAGCTCCTTTATTATTGAAGAAATGTAGATTTACCTTGGTAAAACCTTTG
>WOGR01006633.1:0-12953 GCA_015342045.1 Leptinotarsa lineolata
CTCAAGCATCACATCTGATTTGAGTTCATCACTCATTGCATTGGCAGCTGCTTTTTTCATCTGTCCCACATGACCAAACTCGCGAAACTGCTTTTTTTTGCTTATTGTTCCTTGAAATATGGGCGGTAAATTAGAAAATTTCTCATGAAATAGGCGAGTTACTTCCTGTTATGTTCGGGTTTTATATCCCTAACCAAACATTTGTTCAACCGTTATTTTATGCATTTCCGTTAATCTAACCAATTGTCAGACTTGAAGTTAACGAACTTCAAACTCAAATCAAGATACTGACAACTAATGTTGTAATATAAAAAACAATTCGACAAGGCGTTTTAAACTAACGTTGCCACGAAAATTATTCACAGTTTTTCAAAGGATACAATCTGAAAGAAACATTGCCATAGTTGTTGCTCACTTTCGTATCATCAATACCTCAACATGAAAAAGTTTTGAAAATATTAGAAAAAGTTTTGAGTGTATTTTATCGAATTTTGGTAACCACATGATTTTAATTCATTTCATCTTAATAACTCGAACTAATTTGAATTCGATAACATTTTTGAATAGAGAATAAATAGCCCTTTCAAACGATATATCACAAACCTATACTTCCTATTTGAAAAATTGGGGGTTGTACCTGTCATTCGACATGGGTTGAAGATATGGGTAGCAATTTTTCGTTAAAGTATATCGAATTATAATTCATATTTGACGTATTTCGGGAATTTTCAAAAATAAGTACAGTAACCGAAATAATGAATTTATTCCATTTGGCTTTCACACACTGTATACTGTTGAGATGAGTTTGGTTTTACCATTGTCAAAATTGTAATCGAAGAAAACATCAATCTTTATTACTATAATTTCTACACTAATAACCATAATGAAGGTGTATTCTAATTTTTAAATTATATGCCATCAGGACAATCACTATTTAATTTTTTTTTCTTTTTTCATACTATCCGAAATCAGAAAACTTCTGAAGCGTAGACTGAGTTATTGATATTGTTTAAATAATATATTTTTTCATACAAAAAATTTGTTTATGCATGACTTCCTAAAAAAACAGTTCACTAGACACCTGGGCTGTTCAAAAAGTAAGGTCAGTGTTCAAATTTCACGGGCTACGTACATTCGATTACTGAGTTTTTTTTTTGTTGATACACTCGTCTCGAACATATGTTTACAGTTTCAGCTATTTCGCATGTTCAGTCTGTTGGTGAGAGGCATAAAAGTTAGAAGTGTTTTGAATGTTCGGCTATTTTCTGCTATCGAGTGAAATGATTCAAAAAATTTGCATCAAATTTTGTGTAAGAACTGAAGTTGAGTACTCAAAAACTTTTGAAATGTTGACAGTGGCATACGGTGATTGTATTCTGAGTCAGAAAAATATTTACAAGTGGTACAAGTTTTTTTCAGAAGGTCGAGAACATGTGAATGACGACGCTCGTCCTGTAGCCCCAGCCCATTAACAACCGATGAAAATTGTTATGGAGAATCGTCGAATCACTATAGGGGGTTGCCTTTTATATTTTGGGATTAGAGAAAAAAATATGATCATCGAAAATCACTTTATTGTTTTTCAAAATATTCCTCGTGAAGATCTATACATTTTTGCATGCGTTTGAACCAATTGTCGAAACACTTTTGCCACTCTGATTGAGGTATCTCCAAAACATGTATTCTTAATGCAGCAACCGCTTCTTCAGGTGTCGAAAAACGTTGACCTCTCAGTTTGTTTTCACGAATGGGAATAAAAAAAAGTCATTTTTCCATTTTTCTGTTTTCGGATTATAAAATGTTCGCTTCTGATATGATGGCATCAAGAGTAACTGAATCTCCGATACCCAAAATTTTTTTTCTGAGATCTGAAGAGAAACATTTTTCGACAATTTGGTCAATTATGTTTTCTTCAATATTTGTCAAGTTATATTTTTGAGCTTGTATTCTGAGTTTGATTATGAATTTATTAACTATTTCACCTTGTTCTTGTTTGATTTGCCTAAAAGTATGCCTTTCAAATATTTTACTTTGCTCAGGACTAAAGTAATCATTCAATTTATTTAATGCTGTTTTGATATATTTGACCCTTGCTCATCCATGGAATCTACATTTGCTCCTGGAAAGTTGTGATATATCTCTCGCAGCCCAAGGCCACATGCATGCAAAAGAGAAGCTGGTTCAGGATCCATATTTGGAGTTGGTAATCCATCTCTTGCACTTTCATCACATGCACCTGTGATTCCTGAATGCTCTGGCACCCAGTACAAAGTTAATTTGTTCCTGTTTGCAAGTTAATTCAGTTCTTCAGGGCATTCCCAGACTAGTCTCAATGTCACCTTCGGGTTCGTCAGGGACCTAAGTGCCGCCCTTACTGTCTGTTAAAATATTGATCCGCTTATTTCATTGAGGTCTCAAGTTAATATGCCTTGCACATTGCAAGGCTTTATCGGGATCTTTCCAGACAGAAAAATTGAGTTCATAATAGAGCATAATGATTTTATGAGATAAATGTGATATTTTTTAATGAAGGATACCGTAATTTTGTCAGGATCAGAAAAAGTCTTATTTTCCAATCCAGATATTATCTTTGTAATTTCATTTTCCGTTACCGGGTGGAGGAAAAGCGAATTTTTCATATTACTATTGTTTTCTATAGGAGGAGATGTTGGATTATCTATTCTGTTCGACATGGTTCCACCTATATTTATGAAATAGTAATTGAACGCGTTCGCTACTTCTTCATCCGTTTGTTTTTTGCCTTGTTCGTTGATAAACTGAAAATTTTTGTGTACTATTTAGCCTTATCTTACTCTTTTCCATGTACGGTTCAACTAACCGATCCAAGTAAATCTATATTTGGCGTGTTGCCACCTCACTTAAGTAAGAATTGGCATATATGGCAGTATCATCTGCATATATATGCCTACATTTGTTTTTGCGAACATTGGAAAGGCATATGTATACAGAGAGTATAGATGTGGGGATAGACAGGACCCCTGTGGAACACCTGCTTCCATTGAAAAATCTGTAGAGATAGCTTGGTGTATTCTAACCCTGAATTTCTGGTTGACCAGATGAGAATCTGAGATTCTCATCATGTATAAAGGCATGTGTGCCGTCCACATTTTCGCTATAAATCCCTTTGTCCAAACGGTGTCAAAGGCTTTATGTATGTCTCCAACAAGACCATGACTGTATTCTTCTTCTGGTGAAAGGCCTCCTTCATTCTGTGGACCAGTCGGACCAGTTGCGAGGCTGAAACGTGTTCTTCCCGAACAAGTTTCAGCCTTTTCTCCAACCGGAAATGAGTGTTTCGACCTTACAACACTCCAAATTAATATTAATATAAACTTATGAATTTTTATCATAACATGATGAATGATTTACAATTGTTGAAGATTTTCTAATTCATTTCCAATTCCTTCATTTAGTCAATTTCGTAGTAATTTCGCGAATGGTTTAATAATGTACATACAGAACATTCTGGATCTTTTGCTTTGATATAATTACAGATATTTTGAGGATGTTTGAATTTTTTCGATTTTTATCACATTTCTATGTTACATAATCATTACGAATGAAATTAACTCATTACGTTCTGTAAGTACTATTATATAAAATGTATTGTAGAATAGTTCATTAACCAATTGGACTGAGGAAGTTTCTAGTATCTGTTGAAGTCATTATTGTGAATATTACTTTATTATCATGAATAGTACAAAATTACTTTTCCTTCGCAATCTTCAACAACGGTTTTTATGGAACGCAAATCATAAAAATGCCTTAATTCAAAGCTTCTTTGGCAGAATTTTGAATAAACAAACCATTTCCATTGGGAATCATCACCGGTACCATTCATAATCAACCGTCAGTTAAAATTTTCTACTGCTGAGACCTGGATTAACCTGATAGGAATGGAACTGTAAGAACATTGAAACTGACAAAATCTTATAGTTATGAACTTACTTCTGTAATAGTAATTTTCTTTGTCCTGATTCACCATTCAAGATATTAGTAGGGGTAGAAAGAGATAAACTTCACAAACTTCTAATATGATGATTTCAATTGAAATAGCAGCATATCTATATAAATTCTGAACTCGCAATCGGAGTGATCATATTTTGCGAAATAATGATTATACAAAGTTACAACTTTGGGAAAAAAGTTTTTGCCTTTCTACTACTCCATCTTGTTAAAAAAAAATGTGGGAATCTTCCAAAGAAAGGAAGGCAGAAATCATTTTAAAAAGAAATAACTCTAAACATAGATGTGTAGATCATGCAAAAAAGTAACTTTCATTCCCAAAATGGAAGAAGAAACCCTTCTGAAACACCTACTTTCATATAAACATTGAATTACACGAAAGAAATAATTCCTTTGGAACAAATACATCAATATGAACATTGAATTATACAAGAAACACTTTTTTCTACTCAGTTTGTATTTCAAACATTCGTTATAGATTCAAATCAGATATAATTCACAGGATTTCTACACAATACACTAAATGAAATGTAAAAAATTCTACATCCTCACTGGTAGACACCGATATTTCGTTCCTAAAAATATAACCCCTTCGATTTGAACAATATTCCTTTTGACTGGGATTTAATCAAATAAGTGAAAAACCTAATTTTGGTATATTTAAATGGTAATACAAATTATGAATGATCAAAAAAAAGTTAATTGGCGCTCCGGGGCGACAATGTCATTACGATGTCATCGATGACATAAGTAGATCAAACTTATTTCGTGACGAAGAAATCGTAATTTATGAATGAATTGTGTGCTTTTTCTTATAATATCATCCAGATTGGTACTGAAGAGCTCTAAGGCAAGTGTCTTACGGCGAAACATCGGTGTCTACCAGTGAGGATGGCTGTGTGAATATCTCATTTGAATCTATAACGAAAGTTTGGAATACAAACTGAGTAGAAAATAGCGTTTTGGTATAATTCAATGTTCATATTTGAGTATTTGTTTCGAAGGAATTTTTTCTTTCATGTAATTCAATGTTTATATGAAAGTAGCTGTTTCACAACGGCTTTTTTTCCATTTTGTGTATGAAAGTTACTTTTTTGCATGATCTACACATCTATGTTTGGTGTTATTTCTTTCAAAACTGATTGCTTCCTTCCTTTTTTTAAAAGATTTCCACATTTTTTTTGTATCAAGATGATGTAGTAGAAAGCCAAAAACCTTCTTTCCCAAAATTAATCACTCCTAAAAATATAACTCCTTCAATTCAAAGTCACAACACATTTCAATTCTGGGAAGAGAGCTTCTTGGCTTTTCGCTTCTCCATCATTGATACGATTTTTTATTGAAGTTATTTTCTTAATTCTTTTCTCTGTAAGCTAAAAAACGCTCTTCCAAAAAAATTTATCTCTCTGTTTTCAATTCAATTACACTTATGTTCTTTCATTCACGATATTGATTTTTTTCAGGAGATTCTTGTACAACGAATGGCGGAATCCGTGGCACTTGTAAATTTCTTACAAAATGCCAAGCTGCTCTCGACGACATAAAGAAAGGAATATATCCCTCAGATATTTGCGGTTTCGTTGGCACCCAATCCATAGTGTGTTGCACCGACCCTAATAGTTCAACCATTACTAAAACCACTACTAGTTCTACCACTACCAGAACTACAACCCGTATGGCTACCACCACTCGTAGACCTACCACCACTCGTAGACCTACCACAGCAACAACGAGAAAATCCACAATTGCGGATGTGAAAATTGGAGCAAGAGCTGCTGAAAGTGAGAATAGTTAATTTTTATTTTCCATAAACATGGTCTATGAGGCATTTTTCATCAACACTAGTATACCTTTCGGACATTTGGTAAATAGTATCAAAGAAATTGGTTTCATTAAGTAATTGTTCAAATTTCTTTCTCAAATATTCATGGAAAATTTGATGGTTTATCCGAAAATGAAAAATGCTAAACTCTATTGAATAATGCCTTCAAGCTTAAAGTCTGCAATAGTGATACCTCTTCACGAAGGAGAAACTATTGATGACCCCAGCAATTTCAGACCAATATCTATTTTATCAACATTATCTAAAATCATTGAGAAGCTTATTACATGTATGATAATGGGCTCTTTAGAGGGACATAATATATTGGCTAGAGAACAATTCGGATTCCAAAATAAAAAAAGCACAGGGGACGCTATATTCGACATTTATGAAAAACTTTATATGGACTTTTAGCCCCACTCACTGCCTACTACTCATTTTTTGAGTCCTACTTACGATATGGAATTTCATTCTGGGGTAATTGTAGCCAGAGTATCTTTTAAAGTATATTCGTGTTACAGAAACGAGCTCTGCGAATTATATTCAAAGTGAAAATGCGAGAATCATGTAGGCCTATCTTTTCTGGATACAAAAAATTAACTTTATTCGAATTACACAGGCCAACAAAAATTTTTTTTGAAAACTTTGTTTACGTTAATAGCATATTTTCATAGAATTTTGTGTGCTGAATCCAAATCTGGTTTTAGTTTTTTGTATCACCCATAGTTTTTGAGAAATTGACTTTTTTTATAAAATTTAAAATCTGTACGGTATATAGTAAAATTATTGAAAGACTATGTTAAATCAGTATCATGGTTTTTATTTACAGTAGGTTACTTCAAATAATGATAGAGTGTTATAATGTAGGTTTCACTAGTCAGATGGAATTGGTTTATATTTCCTTTCTTTGTTTTCTTTGAAGTTTCTTGTGTAGCTTTTTCTGCGATGAGTCGCTTGTTGAGCTTCACGGTGAAGTAACCAACAGTAGTTTCTCATCATGTTGATGTTCCAGCGGCCCTGGTAACGTTTTCCCATCGATTTAATATCTTGGTGAAAACGCTCACCCTGCTCCCCACTAACAACTCCCTAATTTTCTGGGAAGTAATCAAGATGACTGTTAAAGAAGTGGACTTTCAGGCTCATCAAATATTCTAGTTTCATAAAATTCTTTAACATGTTAGCTACAACGGTACGATATTCTGGGTCTTTTGCATTTCATAAGAATTTTATAACAACTTGCTTGATACCCATGCTTCTTTCTCATGTATGGTAATTGTGGTTTCAATGTGGTCACGGTAGTGTAGAGTTTAGCACATTCGCCTTTCAAGCGGAAGACCGGGGTTCGATTCCCTGTCGGGGCCACCGTGCTGGGTAATCGCACGTTTAAAAGTAAGGCTTCGTTAATCTATTGCTCGCACAAGTTTCGACTTCTGAGGGTTGACGTTCGTCAGCTGGTTAACGAAACGATCAATTCTAGAACAACAACAATGTTCACGTCGAACATCATTTCTCAAATGCCGGCTCCTATAAAGACGCCTTCTTTAAATTTAGCCTCTGAAAGGTTTGGAAATTTCTGGCGGAGATATTTGAAATAAGGTCCATCTTTAGGCAATGCCTTTACAAACTGTTTCATGAGGCCTAACTTTATATGTAGAGGTGGTAAAAGAATGTTTCTAGGATCTACAAGGTTTTTGCGGAGAATGTTCTTTTCGCCAGGTTTTAAAGACTCCCTCACAGGCCAGTTGTTTCTGCACCAATGTTGATCCCTTGCTGTACTGTCCCATTCACACAAAACACATGGAAATTTGGTAAAACCGCCTAGCTGACCAAGAAGCATGCATGTTACTTTCACGTCACCACATATCATCCAACCATGGGCCGAATAGCCAATTTTATTCAACATTGTTTCTAGGTTTTCATAGGTCTCTTTTATATGTATAGAATGGCCAACAGGTATAGATGCATAGGTGTTATTATTGTGTAATAAAACAGCTTTTGAACTAGTTTTGGAAGAATAAATAAACAGCCTCCAGTCTTCTTTTTTGTATTCAACACCAAACTTTTTCGTCAGACCTGAAATGTCTGAAATGTCGAAAACTGCTGCTCTCTCTTCCTTATTTGTAGTATATACAAGCTGTTAAATTCTCTAATAAATAAAAAATTCAATATATTGTTGTGCAAATGTGAAAAAATGGTAGGTGATACGGCTTAATAAGTGTCATATTTGGATTTAGCCCCCTAAAAAACAGAAAAAAAGAGTGTTTTAAGAAAAAAGTTTTTCATCATTAGCTTGTGCTATGAATAATTGTGGACCTACGTAACAATAACTATTTCTGAGGAAAAGATTTCGAAATGAAATCTCGAAACAATTTCCTCCCCCAACCACCTACACGGAAAGTTTCGAGAAACGCTCAAAACAACTACTTTCCCAGGTAATACCACGTTGGATATTGGATTATAACCAACAGACACTGTTGCAATATACAGAGGTAAGTCTCGCAGCATGACCATGCTGAAATAATTCGAATAGATCACCTACAGACACTAGTGTCTGTAGGTGAGCAGGTCAGGTTGAAACTCAACTGGGCCTCATAGAAGCAGCTCATTGCTTCTGCAGACTTAGCGAGATGGTGAATCTCTCCGAGATTATAAGTGCAATAAAAGATTTATATAATCTCATGGCAGGTGTTAGAAGCCCCCAGGAAAAGTGGAATTCGTTAGCGAACGGTATCAACGAGTATAACTCCCAAATGTCTATAAAGACGTGCATGCTAAACATGAATGGAGTTAACAACAAATACACTAGTGAAGTTATCTTCATTCTCTCACATGATGTTGACATAATGTTTCTATTCAAAACTAAGATTTGGCAGGAAGCTACGAGGTTTTCGGATAGACCGCCCTGGTTCTGTGGAAAGCGGTGGGGTGGCTATCCTGATAAGAAAAGATATCGCACACACGCAAATGCCTCAGCAGAGGAGCAACATCGAGCACGTTGGTGTGTACTATAAACCAGTATACAATAAGCCAAATGGACGCTTCCCTACGTAGAAACAAGATGCTACTTGTGAGAGACCTCAACGCCAAAAGACGCGAGTGGAACTGCCACAATCAGCCAAACTCCAATGATAGGACTCTGCTCAACCACGTATTCTACGAACAATAATATTGTCATCGAATACCCGGAGGAGCCAAGTCATTATCCCTGAAATGGTTAGTCGCCCACCATGATCGATCTAGTACTGACGAATTGAGCTCCGATCATTGTCCAGTGCTTTTTAGTTTCAACAGGGTAAGACCGAACACGAAGAAGGTCAAATATGTTTACAAGAGCACGGACTGGGCTGACTACAGGGCGTCCATAAATGAACACACTATCATCAAAAACAATATCACTAAGAACGATACAGATAAATTATGTGAACAATCCGTTCAGAATTTCCGACACGCTGAAGATGTCTCAACGGAGAAGATCGTGGTGGAAGACTATCAGGACATCCTTGAGCTTGATTTTGTTAAGCTCATTAAGCCACAACATCGAATGCGCAAGGAATGGCGGAAAACGCGTGGCTCCCGTAGAAAGGATCAAATGTTGAGACTTGCTGCGGAGGTTGAAGATGATGTTTACAGAAAAAGTAAACATCATTTTCTTGATCAGAAGTTCAAGTTTCTCATTTGACTTTCAATATCTATTTTCACAAATCGTACTTATTCAATTCTTGCTATGAAAGTATGTTTGTCATTTTTACTGCATTGACAAATTGAATATCTCTTGTAATCAACTAGGAGCTCTTCATTCTGAAATAATAAACTTCTTGTCAATATAATCATTAGTCAACGATGCGCTCCGAATGAGATTTGATTGTTGATTCTGTTTATTTTCCAAAAACTTTTTCTCATTTTCAAGTCGACATAATTTACCGTCTTGGTATACTGACACCGTTATAAAAAATTGTTTTCCCTTGCCATATTAATGAGAAGGAGCAAACTTCACCGTTCTACTCGACCCTCTATCACATCGTTTCCATGATAAACAGGAAATTGCACGTGGTTTGTTTTTGAACTCGAACGCAATCGAGTATTTTTATACTTTATTTTTTCACCGCATCGCACCGTTCCTTGAATATGAATTGTATTGGTAGACAACGGATGGAAGGTGGGTAGTGGCAACAATACTAATATGGAATTTTTTGAAAAGGAAATATGTTTAAGAAGGTATTATTTTCTTAGGTAATACCCTTCTGTCTTTCGAAATTTTTATTGAATCATAAACATTTAAAGTAAATCAATACTTCAAAGATATTCCTTTCAGAAACATACTGAATGAAAACAAATACATATTGAATCCCACAACAATCTTCAACACTTCATCAACACCTGTTTGGGTAATTTTGAAAGATCATTCTCTTCATTTTTTCAAAAACTGTACTTTTTCATTATTTGTAAACTGAAATTACGGAAATAAATAAAGTGGAAATATGAGGATGAGCTAATGACCCTTTTGGAGCCACATTAGAATTTCTGAATTAGATTATATTTTTTGTTTGAATTCATTGAAATATCATAATAAATAAAATCAATTCGTGTAGCTGAAACAATAAAATATAAAAATTCATACTTTGAATTCAGTAACAAAAATTGAAGTCATACTAGTTGATGAATAACTGGTATGTAACATTACATGTATGTAAAATTGACCAAGGATTCCTTTCGAAAAAATATCGTGTCTCCTCTAGCTCGTGAAAAACGACAAGTTTTCCTTCTGTCTGAACTTCGTTGTTAGACTATTTAATTTCCCCAGCAATGACAGCTGGTTAACGGAAAAACATATTTTACTACTTCATCGCCAAATTGAACCATTCATTTGGTTTCTGTTCGAAGCATCATGTTCCAGTAAATATATAGACAACCTCACATTGATTATAGCACCAAAATATTTCGGGTTTTCCACAAAATCATAACCTGGGATCCATAAAATAACATAAAGTCACCTTGTAAGAATAACAGTTTGAAAAACTGAAAAAACACGCTTTAATAGCAACACAAAGTGAAATAAAAAAAATTATCGAAACTAATTCAAGGTTGTGTTCAACATCGATAATAAGTCCAATGAATTGATGTAAGTAATGACTTTCAATGAGTCTGAAATCATAATCAATCTATTTACAAAAAGAAACTCATTCTAGAAAATGTTAATTAACGCGATTAATGAAATGTTTAGCGATGGAAGGATGACATGTCAAAATTTAAGGATTCAGTGATTCATTATTCAGGTTTCTGAATGTTTTTGTATTTTGGTTTTTATTTATGTATAAAAAATATGTAAATTAGGATAACCATTTGGGGTGACACTATGATTGAAGTGATCGTAAACTTACAGATTTGTATTACTGAATTGTTTAGCATTGATTAACTCATTCACTTATTTCTTGTTATTAAATCATACTGATAGTTATTATGGACATAAATACATAGTGAAATATCAATTTTGCATTGAAAAATCTAGTAAAAATTTGAACCATTTTCAACAAACATCGATATACTCGTTCAAATAATGAATTGAACTAAATTTTGCATTGACATTATAATAGTAATATGAGGAAGGCGCCTAAGGTGTATATGAGATACTAGTACCTACGCTTTATGAGGCTAAAAATATGGAAAATTGATTTTTTTTTTGATTTTTTACGTGGCTGCCATTTATTTTCAAATTCAGAGCTTTTCTGAATGAACTTCTTCAATAATGAAGATTCTCACAGACATAGTATGATAAGTTGTTTTCTCGGGTTCCACTCCGTTTTCTGTGTTTTTTATCCTCGTAAGGATTATTTTCAGAACGTTTCGGCAAAGTCTCATTTGCCATCTTCTGAAGTTCTACAACTAGACTTCAAACATCACCAAAAAATGGCGAATGATACTTTGAAAATAATCTTTACGATGATAAAAAACACAGAACACGGAGTGGGACCCGAAAAAATAACTCATCCCGGAACAAGGAGAGGAAAATTATAAACCAAATAACAAACGAGAATAGATATATCCAGAAGACAATAGATAAATTAGAAAATAGAATCAAACAAAAAATACAAAACGAAAATCAAACGACTCCAATAGATGAAACAACACAGGTCACCATAGGTCACCAAACCAAAAAATTTACGAACATCTTCATACCCTTGAACATTAACATCACTTTTAAACCAAACACGAAAATAACACAGCAAATAAACAGCTGCGGAAAAGAAGAAGACAAAAACCTAAACAGAGTGTTTAGCATACAATGTCCAAACTGCAACAAGTTCTATATAAGCCAAACAAAGAAAAAACTGAACTAAAGGTACGACGAGCACAAGGAAGCATACATAAATCCAATAACATATAAATCAAACCCCGCCACACACACCATACAAAACAATCATAACTTTCCCCCATCAGAAAACATCCAACTCATCAAACAAATAAATAAAAGAAACCGAATGAACATCTCAAGAAAACCTAAACATCCATAAATTCAAAAATCGTAATTCACTTATCGAGGAGCAAACACAAATCAAAACACAACAAGATCTAACATTCAACATACTCCACAAAATGAAAAAATGAACCTAGAGAAACACCCACACAAAGAATATTACCCGATATAACCCCGGTACAGGCAAACTTGATCGAACACCGAGATAGAAGGGTAATCAAAGTACCTACTCAAGCCAATACCTGTCTAAGACGATCTGATCGCATAAAACAAGACAAGAAAATGTTCAGTAGAGTCACGAAGATGACAGCACAGTCTGCTGTCGAAAGCGCTCGCATGTAATTAAAACTTATTGAAGTTTCAAATCCTTTTTGTTAGGAAGTGTTAATATTCAATTATTTATAGTAATGAAACATATACAAAGTCTCTGCTGACTACTTACCAATAAAAATTACTGAACTATTGGGGTACGCAGCATGCAAAAACTTACTTTTATTTGACGCCTGTCAATTTTTTTTTCCATTAATTGTTTTATGAATACATTACAACTCAGTGTTCTATGAAACTAATTTTTGAGTTGCCTCAACTGAATATATTGGCACCACTGTTAAATTCGACTTTGATGAAGTAGTTTTATCAAAACTTAGGCAATATGTGAACACATATAATTTA
>WOGR01006634.1:0-12952 GCA_015342045.1 Leptinotarsa lineolata
ATTGTAATGTCATGTTGATGATCTGTCTACACTCATAGGCATTTTGTGACGTGTTATTCTGGTACTGATGATCTGTCTACACTCACAAGCTTTTTGTGAGATCTAATAAACTGGAGTTGATGATATGTCTATACACACAAGCTTTTTGTGACATGTAATTACCTGGAGTTGATGACCTGTCTACAGTCACAGGCTTTTTTGTGGCATGTGATTACCTGGGGTTGATGATCTGTCTACACTCATAGGCATTTTGTGACGTGTTATTCTGGTACTGATGATCTGTCTGCACACAAGCTTTTTGTGAGATATTTATACACTCATAGGCTTTTTGTGGCATGGAGTTGATGATTCGTCTACTCTCATAGGCTTTTTTGTGACATGTTTCTAGCTCCCTTTCCTATTTTTTTTACCATGGAATATAATTTCGTTATATTGACATGTTTTGATGTCATAATGATAATCCTTCCATTATATCCTTAGTGGTGTATCACTATTTCTTAGAAATCTCTCATTCTGAAATGGTGTTGATGTGAAATACGTCAGAAATGAAAATTTTGACACTGTTTTGTTTTGTGAAACGAATGAAATAGTTCATATTTGTAGAGCCTGATGAAGCAGAGTAGTTTAGATGATCAAGATTCAATGGGAATTGAACTCGACTCTACCATTACTGGAGAAAATAATGACGAAGAACTTTCTGAGTATGACGAGCGTAGACCTGCCAATGAACCCAGTGACCAGGTTTACCGAAACAATGTAGATACTTATAGGCCTATATCACCACCCACCCCAAATGCTCTGATTATCCCCAGAGGATTACCTTGGAAACCCAAGGTGCGTCAGAAAGACATCGACATATTCTTGGATAATGCTAGACTCAAGTTTTTGGGTTATAGTCTTCCTGGCGATAGAACTACCTTGTTTGGTTTGCCTGAACCTATTCATGAAGGAGTGAAGACTCTCAAGGAGGTGAGTTTTGAATTGAATATCTTTGAATTAATTTGTAGAAGTTTCGTTACGTAACCAAGACGACATATCGATTTTGAAATAAGAATTGATTCATGAACAAAAATTTTGAAGAATCTTCAGCCATTTAAAGTTTCGCGACACATAAGAATAATGATAATCTTTATATGATGTACACCCAGGATGGCATTCCATGCAACATATATGAACTATTTTTTCAGCATATTTACACCTCTCTGTCAGAACTTCAAATTCAAAAAGAGGAGGAAATAGCTCGAAATCCAATTTCTATAAGTGAAGGCGAAATTGAAATGACTCCATCGGAAATACTCTACCAAGCAATGCTGCCCAACCTGCCTCAGTATATGATTGCTTTATTGAAGATTTTGTTAGCTGCCGCACCCACCTCAAAAGCCAAAACGGATTCAATAAACATCATGGCAGATGTTTTACCAGAAGAAATGCCGTAAGTTGACTGTGTTGAAATTCTCCAAAAATGTTAATGCTTTGCTTTTTCAGTATGACTGTTTTGCAGTCTATGAAACTTGGTATCGATGTCAACAGACACAAAGAAATTATAGTGAAGGCTGTCAGCGCTATTTTATTGTTGTTGTTGAAACATTTCAAGTTGAATCACATCTACCAGTTCGAATTCATGTCACAGCACTTGGTATTTGCCAACTGTATACCGCTCGTTTTGAAATTTTTCAATCAGAATATTATGGCCTACGTTGGAGCTAAAAATGCGTGAGTAGCTGTTATTTGTTAGAGTTGATTGGTTGGAAATTGTTTGTATTTTTCAGTATACCAATTCTGGATTTCCCTTCTTGTGTTATTGGCGATCAGCCAGAACTCACATCAGAAAGCCTCGAAATCGGCGATTCCACCTCGTTCTCTTGGAGAAACATGTTCTCTTGTATAAATTTACTCAGGATATTGAATAAGTTAACTAAGTGGAAGCATTCTCGAATTATGGTAATTATTATTTTTCAATAATTTTGTGTAATAGATCTATAAGATTGATATTTATTGATAGATAGATAGATCTGTGATATACTCTTCAGATAGTGATGCGTTTTAAGGGTTTCGTGACTTGACGCCGGGGTCTCAATCAGCCCACTCCCCAGGTCTCGTCGCTGCTCTCTGCAAGGGTCTCACTCGCCTACTCCTCAGGTGGTGACACGCTTCAAGGGTTTTTTGACTTGACGCCGGGCTCTCAATCAGTTCATTCCCCTGGTCTCGTCTGCATTACCTCAGTCTGCCTATTCCTCAGGTAATGAAACGCATTAAGGGTTTTGTGACTTGACGCCGAGGTCTCAATCAGCCCACTACCCTGGTCTTGTCGCTGCTCTCTGCAAGGGTCTCAATCTACCTACCGCTCAAGTAGTGAAACGCTTTAAGGGTTTTGTGACTTGACGCCGAGGTCTCAATCGGCCTACTCCTCAGATAGTGACACGCTTCAAGGGTTTTGTGACTTCACGCCGGGTTCTCAATCAGCCCACCCCTTAGGCAGTGACACGCTTTAAGGGTTTTGTCACTTGATGCTGGGGTCTCAATCAGCCCACTCTACAGGTCTCGTCGCTGCTATCTGCAAGGGTCTCAATCTGCCTACTCCTCAGGCAGTGACATGCTTCAAGGGTTTTGTGACTTAACGCCGGGCTTTCAATCGGCTCATTCTGCAGGTCTCGTCGCTGCTCTCTACAAGGGTCTCAATCTGCCTACTCCTCAGGTAGTGAAACGCTTCAAGGGTTTTATGACTTGATGCCGGGGTCTCAATCAGCCTACTCCTCAGGTAATGACACGCTTCAAGGGTTTTGTGACTTTACGCCGGGGTCTCAATCAGTCCACTCCCCAGGTCTCGTTGCTGCTCTCTGCAAGGGTCTCAATCTGCCTACCCCTCAGGTAGTGAAACGCTTTGACGGTTTTGTGACTTGACGACGGGGTCTCAATCAGCCCACTCCTCAGGCAGTGACACGCTTTAAGGATTTTGTGACTTGACGCCGGGGTTTCAATCAACCCACTCTCCAGGTCTCGTCGCTGCTATCTGCAAGGGTCTCAATCTGCCTACTCCTCAGGTAGTGACGCGCTTTAAGGGTTTTGTGACTTGACGACGAGATCTCAATCAGCCCATACCTCAGGTCTCTTCGCTGCTCTCTGCAAAGGTCCCAATCTGCCAAGCAGTGACAGGCTTCAAGGGTTTTGTGACTTGACGCCGGAGTCTCAATCAGCATACTCCTCTGGTAGTGATACGCTTCAAAGGTTTTGTGGCTTTACGCCGTGGTCTCAATCAGCCCACTTCCCAGATCTCGTCACTGCTATCTGCAAGGGTCTCAATCTGCCTACTCCTCAGGTAGTTACACGCTTTAAGGGTGTTGTGACGTGACAACGGGGTCTCAATCAGCCCACTCAGATAGTGACACGGTTTAAAGGTTTTGTAACTTGACACAGGGTCTCAATCAGTCCACTCCCCAGTTCTCGTCGCTACTATCTGCAAGGGTCTTAATCTGCCTACTCAAGTAGTAACACGCTTTAAGGGTTTTGTGACTTGACGCCAGGGTCTCTATCAGTCCACTCTCCAGGTCTCATCGCTGCTATCTGCAAAGGTCCCAATCTGCCTGCTTCTCAGACAGTGACACGCTTCAAGGGTTTTGTGACTTGACGCCGGAGTCTCAATCAGTCCACTCTCCAGGTCTCGTCGCTGCTATCTGCAAGGGTCTCAATTTGCCTACTTTTCAGGTAGTGACACGCTTTAAGGGTTTTGTGACTTGACGGTGTCTCAATCAGCCCCCTCTCCAGGTCTCGTCGCTGCTATCTACAAAGGTCCCAATCTGCCTACTTCTCAGACAGTGACAAGCTTCAAGGGTTTTGTGACTTGATGCCGGAGTCTCAATCAGTCCACTCTCCAGGTCTCGTCGCTGCTATCTGTAAGGGTCTCAATCTGCCTACTCCTCAGGTAGTAACACGTTTTAAGGGTTTTGTGACTTGACGACGGGGTGTTCGCTGTTCTCTGCAAAGGTCCCAATCTGCCTACTTCTCAGGCAGTGACACGCTTTAAGGGTTTTGTGACTTGACGCCGGGGTCCCAATCAGCCCACCTCCTAGGTCTCGTCGCTGCTGTGTCCCAGTCTGCCTACTCCCGAGCGTCGACTGTCGGCCACCGGTTCTAGTATGGTATTTATGTCTTTGGATGAGTGGAGGGGGACCGGAAGGGGGGGTGATGGTGGAGTTTGGTAATGGAAACGGGGTTGTGGCTCGAAGAAGTGAGGTGTGCAGTCTCGTGAGATGTATAGTGTGACAGTAATGATTTCCATGAATGAGGTAATCTTTGTGAATCATCTCGTTTGTTGAGGCAGTTGGGATGTTTTCAATTTCAATAGCTTCGCGGATTATACTGGCCTGGAGAGTTTTTCGGTGACAATGGTTTGTTGTTTTCAAATCTTATTGTGTGGCCTGTTTCACGATGATAATTCGAGAGAGATGAGGCTAGATCTGATTTTTGAACAGATAGTTAATGTTCATAGGCTCTATTGGAAATTCTTCTATTGGTGTGACCGATGTAAGTTCTGGGGCAGACAGAACATGGTATTTCGTTTGTACCTCATTGCGTATCATGTCCTTGGGAGTTTGTAAAGTGGTGGAGATTTGATTGTTGGCTGTGAATACTGTTCTAACATTGTATCCTTCAGAATTCAGCTTACTTTGTCGGTAACTCTGACATAACCTTATCTAGTCCAAGTACTTACGTATTGTTTTTTTTTATACGTCCATCACCCAATGAAAATGAAGAGGCAGAATTACTACGAAAAGTCAACATATTGGTTATCAAGCACTGCTAGATTTGTGTCGAACCATTTTTTCAAAAACTCAATATTATTAATGATATTTTAGTCAATTCCTTGCCAAGAAATAGTGGTTATCATCAGCGAAAAGTGTAAATCTTCCAAAGGAGTTCAGGAGTTCAAATGGTATTAAAAATCCATTTCAAAAAACTTTTCCTCGGTCGTTATATATAAATAATTTTTCAGTTTGGATCCATAAACTTAATTTTTTACAGATGCTTGTCGTATTCAAGTCTGCCCCAATCTTGAAACGTACATTGAAAGTTAGACACGCCATGACTCAACTGTATGTATTGAAACTTCTCAAAATGCAGACTAAATATTTGGGAAGGCAATGGAGAAAATCCAATATGAAGACAATAAGCGCCATCTACCAAAAAGTCAGGCATCGTCTCAACGATGACTGGGCATTTGGAAATGGTATGACTTCTTTTGAGGATGTATATTGCAAATTGTATGTAACTTTTTCATATGTTCTAGATTTAGATGCCAGGCCTTGGGATTTCCAAGCAGAAGAATGTGCCCTTAGGGCGTCTGTGGATAGATTCAATAACCGTAGATATACTCAAGTGAATGTAAGTACAAAGTCTTATGGTGAAGGTGTGTGAAAATATTGAATTTTAATGTGTGTCTTATACACAACATGGTTCAAAATTTGAAAATTTTTCATCTTCAAAAATTTGAAAATAACTCAAAATTACCCTTTCCTTCCTCTTCCTTGGTAAAAGACTCAATCTTCTATAACGGCGTCAAAATGTATAACCACTTTACGTCTCATTCTAGAGAGATCCACGATAGTATTGAAAGCTTTAGAAAACACACACAAAAATTTCTCGTGAGCAGCCCTTATATTATAGTTTGCAAGAATTTTACAATGACAACTTACAATGAAAAATGTGAATTGTCTATTCTTTTATCATTTTATTACTGTTATTGTATAGGATACTCGCTTAGAGCGATAACTTATAAGTTGAAAAGTTGACAAAACATTCTAATAACGTTTTTTTATCGACGTTTCATTCATTCATTTACATTTACTATATTAAAAAAATCACTTATGTGATATATGTAAGTTTATGTATACTAAATGTTTAAATAACAATTTCTATAGGTGCGCATTTATTTTATTTATATTTTACATGCTTGAGTGTTTTTTCAATAGTTACCTGAGAGCCGTCTGACTTGTCCATTTCTTCCAAGTCAGCGAAAAACACAGCAGCCTCTCGGGCTTATTGCGTTTATTCTCCCATCTTTTCATGACACTCATTCCATCAGTCTGACTTACTTACTGATGGACTCACATATTACTAACTAGTTCGCTGACTGATTACTGACTGACTCACTGATGACTTACTAACTGACTCGATGACTTGATGACTGACTGACTGAATCAATGGCTGAGTGACTCACTGACGGATCGACGCACTAACTGACTCACTTAATGACTGACTGACTTACTTACTGATTGCGTCACTGTTGACTGACTCACTCACTGACTGACTGACTAAGTGACTGACTCACTCATTGACTCACTGACTGACTCGTGAGTTTTTTATAGTTAGCTGTTGACTTGTTCATTTCTTTCGGAAAACACTGCAGCCTTTTAGGCTTATTGCTTTCATTCTCCCATCTCTTCATGACACTCATTCCAGTCTGACGGACTCACTGATTACTAACTGTTTCGCTGACTGATTACTGACTGACTCACTGACTCGATGAATTTCTGACTGACTCATTGATGACTGACTGACTCACTGGCCGACTGACCGATTCACTGATTGACTGAATTAATGGCTGAGTGACTCACTGACGGACCGTCGCACTAACTAACTCACTTAATGACTGACTGACTGCCTCATTTACTGATTGGGTCACTGATGACTGACTGACTCACATACTGACTGACTGACTGACTCACTGGCCGACTTGTGTTTTTTATAGTTAGTTGTTAGCTGTTGACTTATCCATTTCTTCCGTAAAACACTGCAGCCTCTTGGGCTTATTGCATTTATTCTCTCATCTTTTCATGACACTCATTCAATCAGTCTGACTCACTTACTGACGGACTCACTGATTACTAACTGGTTCGATGACTGATTACTTACTGACTCACTGACGACTTACTGACTCTATGACTTTCTGACTGACTCATTGATGACTGATTGACCGATTCACTGACTGAATCAATGGCTCAGTGACTCGCAAACTGAGTGACTCACTGACGGGCCGACTCACCAACTGACTCACCTAATGACTGACAGACTCGCTAACTGACTGCCTCACTTTCTGATTGAGTCACTGATGACTGACTGACTGACTAAGTGACTGACTCACTGACCGACATTTGTGTTTTTTTTTATAGTTACTTGTTAGCTGTTGACTTGCCCATTTCTTCCTGAAAACACTGCAGCCTCTTGGGCTTATTGTATTTATTCTCTCATCTTTTCATGACACTCATTCCATCAGTCTGAATCACTCACTGGCGGACTCACTGAAAACTAACTTGTTCGATGACTGATTACTGACTGACTCACTGATGACTTACTGGCTCGATAACTTTCTGACTGACTGACTAACTGACCGATTCACTGACTGATGAATCAATGGCTGAGTGACTCACTGACGGACCGACGCACTTACTGACTCACTTAATGATTGACTGACTGCCTCACTTCCTGATTGGGTCACTGATGACTGACTGATTCACTGACTGACTAAGTGACTGACTCACTCATTGACTCACCGACTGACTTGTGTGTTTTTTATAGTTACTTGTTAGCTATTGACTTGTTCATTTCTTCCGGAAAACACTGCAGCCTCTTGGGCTTATTGCGTTTATTCTCCCATCTTTCCACGACACTTATTCCATCAGTCTAACTCACTGCCTGATGGACTCACTGATTACTAATTGGTTTGCTGACTGATTACTGACTGACTCACTGATGAATAACTAACTGACTCGACTGATCAATTCACTGACTGACTGAATCAATGGCTAAGTGACTCACTGATGGACTGTCGATGTACTAACAAACTGCATGTCCACATGGCCCAAGACCTCGCATAAGAACAAAAAAACTTTCGTTTGTTTAGTACGTGGGTATAATTCGATTTTAAATTATCGGAAATCATCGACTTCAGATTGATGATAGATACTACCTTGCACTGACGAGTGGCCAAACAGCCCGAAACCGGTCTGCAAGTGTGTTCCAATAATTAAAGATCGATTCCGGAAGTTGTATCGCCAACACATATGCAGGAATTACTTCTGTGAAAAATCCTGCACTGACACTTTTCGGATATAATACAACGCCCTTCGTGGTATTAGTCAGGGGAGTAGTTGTTTTCTGGTAGGTGGCAGTCCATAAACCCCAGTGTGTACGTGAGATGAGACCGGCCTGAACGAATTGTTCATTTAGTTAATTTGATTTAAAGCCAGTCTTTAAGTATGCCCACGTACTATAGAAACGAAAGCTGAAAAGAAGCAAAAAGTTGAAATTAATGATTTTTTGCCCAAGTGTATCTGCTTTTCTCTCATTTATATTATTAAAATCCAGGTATAGCTAGAAATCCTGTGACTTTAATTTAAATTTCAAGTAAGCTGCTCTCTATCTTTTTGTGTTTCCTTTTCAGGATAGTGAATTTGAACCTGTAGACAACTGTCTGAATAGTGTCCTAGGAAGTAGCCATGACCTTTCTGAAAGCTTTAAAAAACACTACCACCTATGGCTGGAGCAGGAAGTGTTTGGTGTCCCAATAGAATGGGACAACTTATTAGAAAATGTTGATTGAACATACTCAGAAGTGATTTTCGCGATAAAATACCCCAACTTGTACATGCAATAAACAAATTAGGATGTATTAAAATGTAGATATATACGTAATGGCGGTATTTTATTGCTTAAATCGTTTAGCAATTATATTTGTACTGAAAACGAAACATATTTAGCTAGTTTTCAAATGCACCTTGTTTCATGACCTTTTTTGCAAATAGAGTGAAATGCTGACAGTTCATTTGATTGCAACCAGACTCTTGGGCAAGTATATATTATAATCTTTAATTGAGGAAAACAAACTTTCATAAAACGGCAAGAAGTTTCAAACATGAAATATTGCCAAACGCAAAGTGTTTTGTGTAACAGTAGCACTGAATAAATTTCAGTCAGTCCAAATGGGGGTTTCGCTCTTTAAGGTGGGTCTATGGAGACATTGTTTTCTTCAGTCTAAACGAACACAGTTTTAGATTAACAAGAACTGAAACTATAATAATGTTATTGACAATATTTAAATTTATTAGAGTTTGTTTTCCATATATTTTTTAAGGTTTATTCGAATAAATTTCACTAGGGGCCTATAATAATCGGAAAGCATTAGATCTGTACTCAAACATTTTTTGCTATGGAAATTTTTAAGTGTCTATACTCTTGCATTATAACAGAACTACCTCATCTGAAAGTATTCACTTTTCTAAAGTTTTGTAAGAGGTATAGTACAAGAGAAACCAGATGTTTTCTGTTCGTGAATTTTCATGACATATTTTTTACACTTCAGAAGTTATGAACGTTTTTACGTTTTTCTCTATTTCATGTGTATGCTAAATGCCATTTTGGATTGTCAACCACCGAAGTGTCGTAATTTGATGATATACTTTATGTGTTCTCATACTTGTAATTAAGGAGGAGATATTTTTTGAAATCATAATTAGTTTTTATTAGTTGAGCTAAAAAACCACTTTATACTCGGTTATTGCCTGTAGATATGTAAATTTATTTTTTGCAATATACTTTCCAAACCATTCTTGTTGTTTTTCTATTGATTATTTCCTTCAAACCGATATAATGATGTCAAAATTGAAGACTTGGCCGCAAAAACCGACGTTTAACAGGGATAAAACGTTTCTTCTCATCAGAAAATTTGTGAGCCGTCACGGTACGCCTGGCAGATGTGAAATATCGAAATTATTTTGTACAAGTGACATACATAAAAGAACATATTACGAGAACTGATATGGCATAATGTAAAAATAAAATATTAAGAATGTTTTCCAGAAAATAATGATTGTTCATTCAATAAACTTTCATTGAACTCAAAAATATTAAATTCCACTATTTATTTCTAATTGTGAAAACTATTCTTTTAATCAGTGACTTCGGTAATAGTTATATTCAATGTTGCCTCTGCCAGTATTATTGTAAGAATTATTGGTCGATGATATCTGAAGCATGTATTGGACACATTATTATTGTTTACTCTAAAAAAAATACAACAGTATCAATAGAAACTAACATAAGAATTTGTATATTTTGATACTTTCAGATTAACTGATCTGACCAACTGACTGACTACTTACCTACTGAGTGACTAAGTGACGCACCGACTGATTGACTCCCTAAATGACTGACTGACTTGCTGACTCACTGATGACTTACTGTCTCGATGACTTTCTGACTGACTCATTGATGACTTAATTACTGATGACTGACTGGCCGGCTCACTGACGGACTGAATGACTGGCTGATTGACTCTCTGACTGACTCAATGACAGAATGACTGTATTATTTACTGACTGACTCACTGACGTTTGACTACCTCTTTGTCTGACTCGCTGACTGACTAACTAACTGAGCGACTAACCGACCGACTGTTCTGTCGAGTTGATCGACTGAGACTCACTGACTGAGTAACTACTTACTGAGTGACTAACTGACGCATTGACTCGCAGACTGATGGACTGATTGACTTGCTGACTCATTACTGACTGACTCACTAATGACTTCTGTCTCGATGACTTTCTGACTGACTCATTGATGACTGACTTACTCACTGATGACTGGCTGGCCGGCTCACTGACTGACTGACTCACTGATGACTGACTGGCCGGCTCACTGACTGACTGACTCTCTGACTGACTCACTTGATGCCAGAATGACTATCACCTACTGACTGACTCACTGATGTTTGACTACCTCTCTGACTGACTGGCTAACTATCTGAGCGACTCACCCACCGACTGTTTCGATAACTGACTCACTGTCGAGTTGTCCGACTGAGACTCACTGACTGAGTGACTAACTGGGGCACTGACTCACAAACTTATTGACTTCCTAAATGACTGATGGACTGATTGACTTGCTGACTTATTACTGACTGACTCACTAATGACTTACTAACTGTCTCGATGACTTTCTGACTCATTGATGACTGTCTTGCTCACTGATGACTGACTGGCCGGCTCACTGACGGACCGACCGACTGATTGATTGACTCACTGACTCATTTGATGACAGAATGACTATCACCTACTGATTGACTCACTGATGTTTGACTACCTCTTTGACTGACTGACTAACGATCTTTCTTTTTCATTACAGCCGAATTTTCAAGAGGATATTTAACTGTTCTTCGACGTTGAAGTGGAACATAACCGCTCAAGTATAATATTGCTATGAAAACGAGTAGCTCATCGTTGCCTAGTTCTAATCGACTGTTTTTGCTACTTGCATACAAAACGGTATATTTTACAAGATCTTTGAGTACATGTGCATTCAGAAAGAGTTCTAAAAAATCTGAAGGTTTTTATCGCTTAGCGTAAGCACAGGTAATATGTCAACCATAGGAAATTTTTCAGTAGATGACTGTGACGTTCTTTTATCCAAATCACCCTCCCCAGTACTGAAATAAGCTTTTCAATCACGACAGTCTTTTAAAATTTTGTTTGTAGGTCGCATGCTGGATGGACTGTTATTATTCTAGATCGTAGATAATTTACCTTATTGACTCAGACTAAATGTATAAACTTACTTCGTAAGTGGTGCCATCTGTTGCCACCTGTAATACTCAACCTCAATTATTTATAATTGAATAAGAAAGACATTAACTAAAAATATTTATTACCCTATCTTAATTATCTACAATTTTTCTTAAATCTATAGTTAAATAGCCGAACAAATTAAATAGAGGAGAGATTTTTCTTTTCGGACGGGGTTAGTTCAGGGTGCCAAACGTCGACGATAAGTACTAATCTGAATTCTGTTCCATTGTGCCAAACTTCATGTTCGTAGCTATCATCGAAAACAAGTATTTCACCTTCCTTCCAGCTCCTGAAAAAATGATTATATAATAATAGTGACATAAATATAGTCTCATTAGATAGACATATATAGGCATAAATATTCTGGAGTTGAACTCGAAACATTCACCTCTTTCAACTCGCAAACGCCTACAGAAAAAAAATACTTTCCCGGCTAATATCACGATTGATATTGAATCATCTAGCGTCTTTCATTAAGCGCTTACTATCTTCAAATTTAAATACAACAAAGTATGCGTTGAAATTAAAGTGTTGAATAGTTGAAAAAGCATATTCAATTCCATTTAATTTACCTTGTTTCTCTGGCCACCCTGATGTAAGTACCTGGAGGAACTTTCAGACCCAAATGCATTCTCAGTCTACAATTCGTGGGACCGCAATGGGGCCAAATGTGAGTACCAGGATGCATGACGCTAAATTTTGTTTGACCTCTTCTGCAGCCCGCAGCTTCCGGGATCCGATCTAAGATGCTGCAAGTGAAGGGACATCTTCCACAATTTCGAGAATTTTTTTTACCGCGCGCGTACAGTTCGAACTGTTTCCAGTCACCAGTGTCTTTCAAATTTTCGGATTCATCTTGAAAATAACCTTTCACGTTTAGTACAGATAGCGCCTCTTCTCTGATTTTCCTCCAGTTCTTCTTCAGAAGTTCGAAAGAAGGAAGATACGGAAGGTCTTTGGATTGCCACCATGGTTTGCCAGTCAATCGAGGAACGTTGTATAATGATCTTTGGTATTTGGACAGAAAAAGTTTGAGTTCAGTGCCTTCTTCGTACACCTGCAACATAAGGTCTAAGCTGTACATACTAGAAATACATGAACAGCCTGTAAACGAAAAAATGTACGTTTATGAAAGTTCTTAAGAATGGTAAGGACACTGAGCGAGATTCAAATCGGAAATAACCTCGAAATTTATTGAGACAAATAGGGGCGGACCTTATTTCCTTAGAACGATCGCGAGAAGACGTACTGACCGATTCGTCAATTAATGTTTATGAGTAGGAGAGAGAGATGGAGCACTAGAACGCCCAACACTTCTTACATACAATCGCATTTGC
>WOGR01006635.1:0-12950 GCA_015342045.1 Leptinotarsa lineolata
ATGTAAAGTTCCAAACTGTACAGAAATTTCACAAACAACTTGTTCCAAGTGTGGCGTTGGACTTTGTTACAACAAAAAAAATTGTTTTCTTCAGTTTCATACCATCTAAATATTGATAGCGTACACATTATGTTGCATTTCTACAACACATGTATTGAAATGAAATGAATTTTTTAAAATATATTTCCATTCATTCTGATGCAAAAACAATCCTTATGAGCGATGAACAAGACGAATATAAAAAATCATACAATGAAGGGCTAAATATTGTTTTCGAATCTGAACAACTTTTCTAAATGAACTTTTTTAATAATGTCGAAAATAAGGGTAGTTTACTCTTGATCAAAATTTCTATTTTTTGCTCTCCCCTGTACACCGATCGGAAATTTGGAATTTTGACAACTCAAATCCAAGTTTCCCGCAATGCACCAATTTTTATGAAGAATAAAATTTTCTGACAAATGGATAATAAAAAAGTTTTTCATATAGTGCAAACTTTGGGTAGGTTTTGGATTCTTGTTTGGTGAAGTTGTTACGTAGTTCTTTGGTTTTGGAATCTTTCGGGAAAATGAAAGAGCCTTTTTTTATTCATATGTCAATACGTTTCGCCCCTGGCAAGGAGTTTTTTGAATTGTTTAGGTATTCAAAAAAATTTTTTACTTCACAATGGACATTTAACGTGTTTTTCTTAAATGGAATAAACTTTTTCTTTCCATTTTCTTTCCTCAACATTGATAAATTTGTTGAATGTTTATAACCATTTTTTTGGTAGGTACGAACCTTGCTTAAAATTATTGATAACTTCAGAATGTAGGTAGTATTGATGTGTTGTTGTTCTGAATGTGCATTTGTGCTAATTGATAGTAACAATTTCAGTCATGTTTTCCTATTTTTCTGATCTTTTGTGTGTGTGTTTTTGATTTCGATGATTGATGGAGATAAGGAAGGAAATGACGTTTTCATATTAGTTCGTTAGCGCATGTGAATTTAATTTTTCTTTATTTGGTATTGGGTATTGTTTGAGGGAGGTGAGTGTTGTAATGAAGATGGTAGTGCCCCTTCTCTTTAGAGTGCTGTTCCTTCTAATCCTTTAATCCCTTTCATTCTTGGTTTTAGTCATAAATACTCGACAGAACCCATATATTGATTTTCGAATTATTGTTTATCTCTTTGTTTTTTTGTAGAATAATCATGTATCCGAAACAATTTTAGCAGCAATTTTCTATAACCGGTGACTCATTTACATATGGGTTCAGAATTAATCATCCCAATTAGAAACCCACTGGTGTTGATGCAAATCAAACGATAATCATACAAGACTTGAGTATAATGTTAAAAGCCAACATTCTTGTCTTGTCTTGTCCAACATGATACGGTATTTTTTTGTTTTGTATCGAAGATAACATTAATTTTCAGACATTGGATGTTGCGATGAAACAATTTTAAAAATGTTCGCTATATCAAACTTCTCCCCTTCAGCTGAAAGACAAAATTTGTTCCCTTGAAGTCCTCCGCTGCATAGCATCGTTACGCTTATGACTTTTAAACGAATTCCACAATTTCGCATTTCCCCTACCTTATTAGCACTTCTCATATTTGCCGTAGATTCTTGTCTGAATGTCTTTGTGTCATTAATTATTCCGCAATTTTCTCTCATCTTTCATCATGCTGTATACTCCTGAGGGTTTCTTTTCTAGATGAAAGTAACCCTTGGGTGAAACATTCGTTTCTTATCTCTGCACGCATATATTCGACGTAATGAACACATTTGAATTTGTGAACTTGTTTCTAAGCGAAACACTAATTTAAATGCATTGTGTTGCATCTTTATTAGCTTGCATGTACAATTCGTCGCGGTTCCGCTTTTAAGCAATAGCGTCGCTATTCCTGAAAGTCAACTTTGAAGTTTCAGGTTTGCCACAGCGAATTCCGAAGGAAAAGATTTAAAGTGTGTATTAGTCAACTGGAATGAATCCGATAATGAATAAATGGAGGCGTATCAATAAACGCTAAGACACTTCGATTGGGTGGTGTCCTTGCACTCTATACTTTACTTTATATATAGCGACTGTGGCAGACACAAAAGTAAGACACTCTGAGTTAGTTGTGTTCACCTCGGCTATCCAGCGAGTACTCCCGATCCCCTTTGTCACTGTCGTTCAAATGAATCAGAACGTGATGTTATACTTAAGACATCACAATTGGTATTTTGAGTGGTGCATTTTTCAAACCAAAACTTGTCATGTAACAGTAGCCAATATTGGGGTCGTTAGTGTACCCCTACCGAGCGAGTTCACCTGTGGAGGTAACAATTCTCCTAAATGACACCTCATCCTGAGGTGTGTGTATCCGTGCCGTGAGATGTATGAGCCTACTCAGTGTCACTGAAGAGATTCCGGGCCTCCTCTCATCGTAGAAAGCCTTGTCACGGAAATGCGTAGCTTCGCCCTGATGAGCCTCTTTTCCCTAGTTACTCGGAACTCATGACGGACTATGAAGAAATCAAAGATTCAGACCCTATTTCTATAGATGAAATGGACGTCAACTAAAGAAGACCAACTCATTTTCCTGTAATGGGATCTTGTTAACTAACATGGGCAATCAGAAAGCAACCGGTTATTGCCTTCTCAAGGAAAGGATATCTTAGGTACAAAATTTCTAAGCAAGAAACAGAGAAAACAAACTATTCCTGAGTCGTTCATATATCGCTGACGAGTTATGAAAGAACGCCGCATGCCTGACTCTAATGTATTTCATGGTTAACTTGTTGCAATCATGGAGGTGGGAATCTTGCACTTTAAACATCCGACAACAATATCTACCAATACATCTTAAACTAATCAATATGTTATTAAGTCTCCCGTGAAAGATATTCCAGAAAATAGTCGAAGGGTCTGTATGGCTACAGGTTGCCTAAGAGAATATCCCGGCGGGTCCATTTAGTACCATGAGGCAGTGAAAGGGCGTTTTCCGGAAATCCATCACAGGAAACCTACTTCCAACCTATCTGACCAAGGTTATCGCAGACGACCTTCCATTAGATCATCACTGAATTGTGAAGCATTTATCATAGTATGTCAACCTTGGAGTGAATTAATTATTCTTCACTGGTAGCAGAGCTCTAACCTCTCTATACCTAACCCGGCGCATACTGGATCAGGTTCTCATCTTCGTCTCTAGCTTCTCACTTCGTTAAGAAAGCTAGTTTCATTTGATCTAGTTTGAACAAAAGTGAACCACAATAAACCCTCGCAGGTTACAGTGGAGAGTCTAATAGACTACTCATACATTAGACCTACCATACCCTGTTCGTTTTCTAATTCCAGAATTCTTCAGAGCATTCCAGAAATATTTTGTAGGTAATGTCCTACACCTATTTCCATTTGTTTCAAAAATTTTGAATGTTTATTGGAAAATAAATTTTTGAATACAGAAATTTGCTACAATACAGTCAATTTCCCATTCATATCTTGTTATTGTTAAGTTCCAGGGAATATGATGTGTTTTCAGCAATATATCCACTTCATTACCAAATCAATTTCCGGCAGTACCTCAGCTGAATCGGTGGAGGGGGAGGAGAGGAATGGCCAGCATGATCCCCTAATCTGATATCATCAAACTTTTTCCCATAAGAATATTTCAAAAGGATCGCATACAAATCACTTGATTCGAGAAAACGAATAATCCTTGTTATTAGATCTACCACGCACGTGATGATGAGTAATATTAGAAGAAATAACATTGACACCTGTATTTACATATTCAATGCGTTGGAGACCCTCTATTATGCAAAATGGCGTTAGTATTTCTGAACATTAACTTTGAAGTTGACGCAAAGGATTTGGACGGAAGGAATGTATGATACTGACAATGAGAAGTATATTCACGAACTTGATTGAGTGATGATGAAACGTTCAGTTTGCCTGTTCATAATGAATGGACTTGCTCACTGAACAGGTGTATAATAAAACAGGATAATTGAATCATGAATTATTATGTAGCTACGACATGAGTTTGTTCAATGCGGCGCGGCGTTCAATTGAACTTTATCTCACTATGAGCGCCATTAAAGTAAATTTATATTGTAGTTTACGGAAATATCTGAAACGAATAATAAAATAAATCGATAACTTGTTATTGTATACAGAGTATCAATATCTCCAATACACAATTTATATATTACTGCATGTAAGCTACTTTCCGGGTTTACATTCTTCGATTATCTATTATTGTTTCATATTGTGTACGTGAATCTCTTGATTGTATTGAATGTTTTCGTAGTTTGGTTTCAAACTCCTTAGTTTTTCATATTATTATTATTTCGTACACATATCATCATAAAATACGGACAACGTCTAGTCAGGCAAATTTTGAAACAGCTCAATATCAACAAGGCGTCTGATCCTGATGAAGTGTCCATCATCGTACTGAAAAAGTGCGTAAATGAACTCGCAGCAGTATTTTGCAGACTTTTTTACCTGTCTTACAAGAAAGGGATTTTTCATTCTTGTTGAAAGATGGCTCGCGTTTAGCCTCCATCCAACAAGGGCAAGAAAAATCTTCCAAATAACTTTAGACCCGTCGCTTTGCTATAATAGCTATCAAAAATCATGTAGAAAGCCGTAAACCACCATATCCTTAAATATTTGGAAAGCTTCAACATCTTTAGCGATCATCGATATGGCTTTCGGAAACAAAGATCAACAGACGACCTTCTATCTTATTTATTTATTTATTTATTCAACGGGTAGTCCCAATTACAATTTGTTATGAAAAAAGATTTGCGAAATATCAAACTGAATTAAAGATAATGAATACATAATACAATATAAAACGCAATACAATAATATAGTGATAAAATCACAGTACAATTTAGTTATAAAAAAAAAAGTTTGTAAAATCTTGAACTTAACTAAAGATAATAAATACATAACACCATACTAATAGTGTGAAGCAAAATAAAATGTAATACTAGTAAAATCACAGAACAATATAGTGGTAAAATACAAAATAGTGGTACAATATTATGGTATGAAAAAAGAAAAAGAAGAAAAAAACAATATAATGGTGAAGTAGTACACAATTATCAAAGGAATTATTTCAGGAAATGATGCGACTCAGTTCAATTTTGATGGTATTAGTGGAGCTGTTAAAGATATCAACCTGTTGATACCTATTCCCATTTCTGAGCATTCGAGTGACAGGAGAGAAAACCATAATTTGTGGGGTGGAACGATATTTTAAATGTTTCAGTACTGACTCTGGTCTTTCTGTTGACATTCAAATTGAATTATGATAAAATCTCCTCACAGTCGATATTGCCAGTTGAAATTTTGTTTAAAAAACATACATGTAGAATAATTCTTCTATTCTTTAAAGATAATAGATTCATCTGATCTTTAATGTTGTTGTATACATATTCTTCCCTTCTTAGACCTAACTTATATGCACAGATCTTCAGGAAAGTGTTTTGTACAGCTTCAATTTAGTTTATGTGTACCTCATAATACGGGCACCAAATTATTGAAGCGTACTCCAATAATGATCTAACTAATGAACAATATAGTAGCTTGAGAGAGTTCTAACTGAAGTCCTATCAATGAAGCCCAACATCTTGAGTGATTTGGCTATAATATACTCATTATGAGATCTGAAGTTCAATGCACTAACAAACATAATTCCTAAGTCCTTCATCACTGATTTCCTATTAATTGATTTCTTATTGATACTTTAGTCATTGAGAACAGGGTGAATAATTAGAAAATGTTTGGCAGAAACACTTGGATATATTCATTACACAACAGACATAAAAGTGTGATAAATCTTCTTGTAAAAGCGAGACATCATTCATAGAAGAAATTGATTTGAATATTTTCACATCATCAGCAAAAATGAGTACCTCAATATTTTTTATAATTGTAACTAGGTCATTAATAAATAGGTTAAATAGCAAAGGTCCACAGTGGGAACCCTGAGAAACACTCGAAGGTACAGGAACTGTGGATGATACACAACCTCTTGTTTTTACTATATTGCTTCTATCAGATAATAAACTCTGGATCCACTGCAATATTGGTCCATAAAAACCTAATGAAAACAGTTTGACGATAAGGAAATCTTGGTTGACTCTATCAAATGCTTTCGAAAAATCTGTATAGATAGCACCTGTAATCTTTTCTCCACCTAATATGTAATTTTCATGAACAAACAGGTTTGACACAGTTGATTTATTAGCATGTGGAGATAATAGACTTTTACTTTGCCAAGTCATATGCCTGTTTACTAAAAAGTAAAAAATTTTGGGTATTTCTGATTGGGTGCAAACAGCTCTTCAATTGTTGATATCATCTTTTGCCTCTGATTTATGTATAGGTTTAAGAAAGCTTTGTTTCTAAAAATCTTTAAAAATATCAGAGCTAAGAGATAAACTGAAGAGTTGAGTAATAGGAGTTGCTGAAGTATAAATACAGTTCTCCAAGAAAATTGATGGAATAGTATCTGAACTGAAGGAAAACCTGGCTGGTATAAAGTTGACTCTGTCAATTACCTCTACAACGCTGATCTCAACATTACCGAAGTTGATACATTTATCAAATTCATAATTGGGCATATGTACATTATTATGAGAAGTGAACACAGAGATAAAATGATTTGCAAAAAGATTTACAACTCCGTCTTCGTCCGTTTCCATATTGGTTCTGTAATTGCATTTTGCCTGAAAGATCATAATTTTTTCGCTTATCATTGACAAATCTCCAATGTTTGTTTTAGAATGTCGGCCTCACAATCAACCAAGAAACGAAAAACCTGGGATGAGGAAAAAATGGCAGAAGCTATAAAATTTGTCCGGGGAACGAAAATGGGATATATAAAAGCAGCACAACATTTTCAATTGCCTAGGACAACTTTATTTCGCCTATACCAAAAAGATGATCAGTCGCCAGAAGTGGCAGCAGCTAATACATTGGGACTAGATACAATACTGGGCACCGAACTTGAATGTCAGCTAGTAGAATACATATTGATGAGCAAGTTTCACGGTTCAACAAGAACTGATCTTCGCCGTATGGCGTATATGCTAGCAAAGCAAACCAATTTGAAGAATCCCTTCAGTCAATCAGGTATGGCTGGAAAAAAGTGGTTAAATTTTTTTATAAATCGTTCTAAAGGAAAGCTTTCGGTAAGAAGACCAACTGGTACATTTTTTGCCAGAGCATTTTGATTTTATAAGGAGAAAGTGAATAATTTTTTCAACTTTCTTGAAAAGCTTCACACTGAAAATAACTATCAACCAAATCATATTTACAACGTGGACGAATCCGGCCTTACAATAGTACTAAGTAAGATACCACAAATCATCGGACACAGAGGGAAACGCCAGATAGCTGCACTGAAATCAGCAGAAAGAGGATTCCTTATGACAATATTTGTTTGCATGAATGCTACTGGTCATTTTGTGCTACCGTTCATTATTTTTCCCAGAAAAAATGTAAGTGCTCAGCTAATGAGAGGCTGTCCTCCAGGATTAGTCGGAGTTGCACATCCTTCAGAGTGGATTCGATGAACATCTTTACAGACTGGTTCAAGCACTCCATTCAACACACAAACCTAACTCATGAATCAAAAGTTTTACTGATACTAGATGGACACTATAGTCATACTCACAATATCGATATAATAGACATCGCTAGAGAAAATAACGTGGACATAGCTTCGTTACCTCCACATACGACTCACAAAATGGTGTTTTCTCGAAGTTGTTGCAAATGTGTTTTACTTTTTTCAAAAGTATCTGATGTTTTTTGAAATAGTAATATCAACACGGAGAAAGTACTTTTCGAGCCCTGAAGAAAAATTTAATCAATTTCGAAACGTTGGCAAGAAAACAATTGTTTCTTTAAGAAAAAATTGATCCTGTTTACCCAAACAACCTTTCATCAGAGAAATCATTGGATTACAATTAGTTAGGGACCAAATATTTCCTGCTGATGCAGAATGTATGTTCTGTCTAAGACTTTTTTCCATGGATACAAGTGGAGTATGCTGGATTAAGGGCATACTGTGTGGGCTCTGGGCACATTATGATTGTGCTGGTCCAGAGTTTGATACTTGGATCTGTGACTTTTGCAAGTGAATTAAGCAACTCATTTTATTTATCTCATCTTATCCAAATTCAGTTGACCTCTTAATAAATTGATTGATGAAGCCGTTACTATATGGTAAGAGATCATCATGAAAAATGAGAAATGAAAATTAACTATGTTTTTAACACTTTTATTCGTAACTAAAGTTACTGCAGTTTCGTCCTATAAGGAAATTTTCAAACTTTTACATTGTTTAATGCCGATTTTTCTTGACGGTATGCGGGCGCATCGAAAAAATTTACTCTCATAATTTTTCCCTAACGCGCCAAAAGGGTATAACTTCAAAAATCTGGTAATTCCAGAAAGTAAAATTCATGCGGAGGAAGTAGTGGCAACAGCTATATCATTCAGTTTTGTTATATGGAAGTTTCCTGTTGATTCAGGTGAGCTCCAACCAACGAATGAACCTTTTAGTGGAGAAGGATAATGAAAATATATTCCCCCAATCGGGCATATTTCATTATTAAATCGACATAGACAGTCGATTTGTGCTTTGCAGTTCGATTTCCCGGCCAAATAGTAGTAATGATGTCGTTCATTCAGACCTGGCAAGCTCTTTAATTGAATATAAGTCACAGAAAGTGGTGTCTGGTCTTGGAGGATAGAATAAGGTGCCATAAGAGAAAACCTTATGATAGTAATTTTGCGCTAAGTGAACAACGTATAATATCAGAGAATGTCGCAATGCAGCTGCCATTAAGTACACTTCCAGGATGATTAACTATCTGCTGAATTCGGTAGTGTTGGATTGGATTAGATAGATTTTTGAAAAAATCAATTTCATAGTGAGACTGATTGATTCACAACTTGATGAATTTCTTCAAATATACTTATAGTTCATCCAGTTTCTCATCAAAAATTGCTGGAAATCGCAAGCTGCTACAGTTACTTGCTTGACTTTCGGGTCCAGAATATAAATATATGACGTTTCCAAATCACATGGGCATATCGCAGGAAAGGGGGATTTTTTAGGGATATCAGGTGGAATACTGGATTTTCATACTAAAGTTCATAGAGAAATCTGCGAAACAAAAATAAACGTTTGTATTTCAATAGGTACTCTGTATGACTCTTTCTGACATCTATTGGCGAGTAGTAATACTATTGATACCGAGCAAAGCTCGGTCACTCGGCCAGGTACTTATAACATAAACATAAGTATGTTATTCATTGCAAGTGATTATAGATATTTTGTTTTTTCCAATCTATGGAAGTAAAAAGCAAACAATTTTTACGTATTGATACTTATTCACGCAACCAGCAAATATTAGTGTACCTAATAGCAACTCACATAAATAAAATTAGATCGTGATGTAACATCAGTAGAAATAATACTGAAATAATATTCGCGAACAAATGATAATGCAACATTGGTATATAAATAGATTCAAACAATTGAATAGGGATTCGATTTTGTTTAATCGAACAGAGAAGAAAATATTCCAGATTACAATACAATAGTCCAATGAGTCATATAGGCACAGTTCTTAGCAATCCACATAGTAAATGTAACTAAATATTATTACTCATTTCTAGTGGAAAATACTTAATGCAATTCGTCAGGAAAATACACCAAAGTACAAAACATCTCAATTTTTCAAGAATAACTATCAAGCCGACGACGCCTATGAACAAAATGATCGTAGCCTCATGTCAACGTCCGAACTGACAGTCAATAGCCAGAAACACGCAGCTCTTCCTCAAGAACTCTATAGTACAATAAGATGTGGAAAAATAACAATTGTGGAACAAGTGAAAGCAGCACTTACGAAAGGTTAGGTTATGTTTATGAAGATAGTATGAAATTTTATGAACACTCGTTCATAGTACAAACGATGATTCGAATGAAAATAAAATATTTGTTTCAAATTTTGAAAAACCATTTTGTAGACTGTTTTGGAGGACACGTCAAAGTCAACTGTCAATGGTCTTGTTGAAATGTGAAATGTGAGAACTCCGTCCATGAAACATAGAACTCAAAATAGATGGAAGCGTCTCTCAGAGTGACTATCTGTACCACCTGAGTTATAGTGACACTTCAAAATTTTTTTGTTGGGAAAAAATTAGGAAGTAATTGTTTCCACGACAGATTTTCCATCAGAAAAAGCAATCATTGTGCAAGGAAATCAAACTCACGTAATGTCAACGATCTAAATTGTTTTAAACTGAATGGAGGTAGCTCGATATTTCTGAAGTTGAAATCATATACATCTAAACATAACGCTATTTTCCGTTAATATTCTCTGACAGAGAGTGATAGTGCGACAATTTTCTTCTATCATCTATATTCAACCTGAATTCATTGTGTCCAACGAGTAATGATCCTAATAATCTGTCCAGATTAAACAGGATGAAACGTGTAACGATTAAAACGTTACATAATCAATTATCAAATCTATTATTCATAAGAGCCCAATATCTATTCGTTCTATAAATCAATAACAATTAATTCATACATGCGAGAGCATCTTGCGGAGGATAGCCCAACTATCATACACTCAATTTTATAGAACGAAATGTTATCTTTGGAGATTTGACATTGATAAAACACGCATGGCCGAATTGGATTTTACTGAGTGCAAGGGGTCATTTCTCTCTCTTCTTGTCGATCGATCAAGGTAGCAGGTTCGATTATTGTTCCTCGAACGCTGATTTGTAACCGTTTAAGAATATCGGAAGATATCTCCATTTTCTCAGATAGAAGTTGTGAAAAGGTGTTTCTCATTCTGGACAAAACATCAAGTGCATGATAGAAGGGTTCCTAAATTATTTTCAACCTTAATTTTTTTGATATCAAAATGTAGGTATGGATGGCTTCATGCTATTGATATCCAAATTTATTTTTGGAATCATTCAAGATTCAAGTGATTATCTTTTGCTTTTATAGATATTTTCAGGTTATCAATTCAATTTTCACAACTTCGTGAAACAAAAACTTCTCACTTTTAAGAATTTTACTGCGTTTATATTTTCAAAGCATTTGGTTGAACCAGGATGATTGTAGAATACCTTCTCCTTTCAAAGCATTTGTAGATATATTGGTTAATGGTTGGTTAGTTTATGGCTTGAACACCTATGTAAATATCTTTAAATATATATTCAGTAATGAATAACACTTGTTGAATTGTCATCGCAAGACTGTTGTTCGAGACTTTCATTTATGTACAAACGCTGAAAGACTGTTTATCCAAGGTTCAAGAGACTCCCAAAATTGACGAGGGGTGAATATTGAAGCCCACCACTAAACCCACCTGTCTTCCAAGGGGTGAATATAGAAGCCCTACAGAAGCCACCACACAAGGTGTGAATAGGGAAGCCAACAACGCAGAACAAGTTCATCGTTCAACCTGCATTAGAGACCAGACTAGGTACACCAACTGTTTTGGTAGATTCATTTATAGATATTTTTCGTTATAATCAAATATTCATTTCATTATATACCATAAACATTTGGTTATTGTTTTATTGTTTCGCTCCACATAGAAGGAAGTTACCGTTATCTATTTGGAGGGAAGTTTGAATTTTCATCCTTTTATTTTAACAAAAAATTATGGCGTCCAGCCATATTGTCTGACACATAGCATAATCTGGAACTGGCAAGTCAGTCCAAAGAACACCACTTCAATCTCCGCTGAATTAGCCTGGCAAATCTGAAGTAACTACTTCGTCACATAATTTGGCGACCAACTAAATTGACTGAAAGAAATTGTTTTGGCAAACTATCTTTTTCTTCTATGTTGACAGATCAGTTGACATCTTATCTTGGTTGGAAATTCATTGCTGAATAGTTGCTACCTATCGATTTACAATACCTTGTATTGTCTTATATATCGTATCTTATTGTTTATAACTTGTTTTGTCTTATATATCGTATCGTATTGCTTTTACCATTCATATACTGAAATTTTATTGTGAAGAAACCCAAAAGGTTATTGCTTCTATCTTCATCTCATATGTCACTTCGTTACAAACGTTGGCAACTATTGCAAAATCTTCACCAACATTTATGGAAAAGTTGGTGTAGCAAGGTCTGCCAACGTTCATACAAAAAATAGTTTTTTGGAGAGAATTGAGGTGAAGTTTTGTCTTTTACCAACTGCCAGAAATATTTAAATCATTCCATAATTTACTGAGGGAGAATGTTCAACTTTTGCTCACTCATAGTTTTAGTATATAGGATGTTGAAGGAAAATATGCAATGTTATTTTTGTTTATTTCCTTCAATTGCTCATCTGGTATATTCTAAACTTTATCCAAGTTGAATTTCGCACATTATTGACATCAAGCACATGCGCGTCCAAAAAATCACAAATACGCAAATCGCACCCAATTAGTTTGTACGCAGTTTTGAAATATATATGATTTTCAAGTTTGCCTTGTTATGTGCTTTTTCTAAATTTTTGCTACCGCTATCGCTAATCACCTATGCTCACTGCTTACTTCATACAGTTGTCAGTTGGATTTTAAAGTAGAGATTGCATAATCGAGGTTAGTGCATTCTCAACTTGGTTTTGCTATTTATATTTATAGAAACTGCTTCATCAATACCTATAATTTGAACTGAAATATTATTTCTATTCATCGCTGACGACAGCACACTTTTCTCGTTATTCCATTTGGATTCCAGGACATCGGCTGCGGATGTGCATCTTCATCGGCAGCAGGAGGTTGCATATCTTAATGAGGATTTAGAAGTGATTTCGAATTGGGGTGGAAGTAACCAGGTTCAATTCAATGCCACGAAAACCCAGTCATCGGTTTTCTCCAAAAAGATGAATGTTTCTGAACCGGATATAATAATGTTAG
>WOGR01006636.1:0-12949 GCA_015342045.1 Leptinotarsa lineolata
GTTTTAGATCATCCATATAAAATAAATGGGTGACCTTGTGCCTCCGGTTTCCGGGGGTGCCACAGTTATACCCTCGAGTATTTCTAAGCGCAACAGATAATGGCAATGCTGAGATGCAGAAGCCCGAAGCCCTGACGCATTCAGGAGGGTGCGCCTGCATCATCAACCAATGACCGCTCCCTACACCATGAGGTTAGTAATTACTGGGTATCAGAATTATGTGCCCTGAGCCGATGCAATAAGCGCAGACTGACAGCCTGCTGCATTTGTCCGGCCAAGATTTCTGCCTTAGTGTGATCTTGAAATTCGAAAGTAGATAAGGCATCATTCCATCAAGAACTCCAATAATGAAAAATAATAAAAAAGGGGTTTATTGTCTAACAGGAGTAATCCCAATTACAAGCCAAATATAATGAAGTTTAGAGCTATGAATAAGTGTAAGTAAAATAGAATACAACGATAGCAGATAAAATCAGTAGACTAATAGAATAGTATATTATAGAAACACTGATACATAAACATAATAATCAAAAAAATCATATAATGTAGAATTTTAATTGAATTGGCAGTGTGCAGAGAGTTGAAGCACAGTATTTCACCTTTATGGGTTGTAATTAGATTATAATTAAACTTGCATATAAATTAACTTGTTACTAATATATACTTGAAGTGTCCAAATGGATTAACCAAAATATCACATTCTGAATAGAAACTATTATAAATTTTATAGATGCTATAAACTGGGGATTTCATCAACACATTGATTCTTGGTATAGACAAATAGAAGATTTCGTTTCTACTACTTCGTCTCGGTATGTGAAAATCTAGTTGAGATAACAAATCTGGGCAGTCAACCAGATAATGAATCAATTTATATATGAATATACAAGCATAATATGTTCTTCTCTTTTCTAAGAATAAGAAAGCAAATCTATTTAGCAAAACTCTATTATCAATTCCTTGGGATGGGTAAGGTTCAACCAGTTTGGAAACCATGTATTTCATAAAAATTCTTTGACAAGATTCGAGTTGATGTATATGCACATTGCATATAGGTGACCAGATTAGGGAGTCATATTCCAGACGAGATCGGGAATTTGCATTAAAAAGTGTTATAAAATATTCTTGGTTTTGAAAGTCTCTACACGTCCTGAAGATAAGTGCAAGCATTTTTTGCAGAAGATATGATTTGATTAATTTGTGACGTGAAGCTGAGTTTCTTATCGAATATGATGCCCAGATCTTTAATTTCTGTGCTTTGTTCTAATATGACGTCATTTACTGCATAGTCAAACTGTACATTGTTGTGTTTAAGGGCGAATTTCATAAATTTTCATTTTTGAATATTCAGTGGAAGCTTGTTTAGTATGCATCATTCATGTATCGAATTAACTTCCTTCTGCAGAATAAGACAGTCCTCTGCTGATACAATGGATGTGAAAATCTTCAAGTCGTCAGCAAAGTGTAATATGTCACTAGAGATATTTGAGTAATATCATTTATAAGCAAAGAAAATAGAAAAGGAGCCTGATTCCTTCCTTGTTGATATAGAGTTATAATATTTCTCACATTAGGAAAAATGTTGGTATATAGACACATCTCAAATCAAAACAGTCATCTCAACAGAGTTGTTTGGATGAGTGTACGGAGTTGTCTTTTCGGACAATATTTGTGTCACTCGGAACTGAAAACTCCACGACAAATATGGTCTTGCTCTGATGGTAGAATAACTATATGAGACTTATCAATTTCTATAAGCCTGAGGGTGGGAAATAGAAAATTTGAATAAATTCGTTCAGGTGCTTTGATAAGCCGAGATCTTCAAACTTGTTGAAGAAGACCCCATGCATTGGCTCATCCTTGTGTTGCCGCAGGAGTGAAGTGATCTCTGGGGCTTTTATGTGGGTATTTCACTATGTGTTCCAACTCGGTGACAGATTTGTGGTCACCTCATTCAGTGTCAAAAACTACACTGAGTTCCCAATTCCTACTCTCTCATGGTAGCGGACCATGCTGAGAAGGAGGTCCGAACTCCTGACAATAGGCTCCAACTGGTACTGTTGTCATGCAGACACCAAACTCAAAATGACCACGGAAAGTGAAATACCTAAAGCAATGCCAATGGTCAGTTTTAGCAAGACCTAATACCTCCAAGATCTTAGCTTTTGGTTATCGTTTGTTTCTATAGAATCACCATGTACCTGATGCGATAACTACATTTATTTCAAAGTCCCAATTTTTTCTCGAATATTTTTTACAAAACTTCTGTTTATAGACTCTCTGATTTTTTTCAGTTCAACATATTTATAGAAAACAATAAAATTCGTAAAAGTATGTCAAGAAAATCAATGAAAAATAAAGGAAAGAAAATAAAAAATTGATATTTCATGTCACCTACAGTGGTCTTTGTTCTTTTTTGAAAAAACGTATCCAGAATGCCTAGTACAAACAAATTTATGGACATCATATGGGCCAAAATCAAAATATTCGAATTTTTAATTGAAAATTTCATAAACTTACCTATCAAATCTGTAGCTGTGAAATGAGATTCTTCTGGATAAGGGTTTTTCTTATCCAAGGGAATGGTCAATTCTATGTTATTCTCAGTATGCACAGCTTTATTCGATAGGCCCAGTGATGATACTGAAGCTCCTTTTGGTCTCATGTACTCAGCTAGAAAAGATAAAAATAGAAATAACGTTAAAGTGATTGTTTCACTTACATTTGATTAAGGAATCTAATTCTTTGTCCTCATTAATCCTGCATATCCTATGAAAATTTTCAGCAAAATTGGTTGGTGCATCAAACGTTCTTATTACTTTTTCTTCCGCACTGGAAGCAAATTTATACCTTGACAAAACAGCAATGGAGGTCATATCATAGCCATGAATCTGAGGCCGAGCAATTTCATGCCAAGTAACCTAAAAAATTTAAATGAAACAGTTTTTGGAACATATGGGAATGATGGTGGAAAATTCAATTGGATATTTGATAAAACAAGAATAGTGTTTCCATATTCAATGCCTAATTCAAGTTGTTAAACTAAATCAATCACCAATATTTGAATAATGATAAGAAAAATGGGAATTAAAACTTTTTATGTTTTTATACCACTTTGTATTTGTAACTAACGTTACTGCTTTTTTGTCCTACAAAGACATTTTTAAACGAATACAATAAACTGAAACAGTTAACAATGTACACCCTTAAATACCTATACAACCACTATTGGTAATAACAGATGGTCCTTAATGACTATTACCTGAATTTTGTTTACGTGTGACAATGTGGGAACGCTAATCTTGAAAACGGCGAGTAGCCCAGGTCAATTTGGTCATTTAATAGGTTACATCCGCAATGCTTATGTTTATGAATTTCCAGTGATTCCAAATAAATAAGGTTCCAACTAATGCCCACGTAGTGCAAAATTTATGTATCTCTTAGAATCGGGAACTTGTGAGTGCATTCCAAGGAATGATTTGAAAATGTCGAATCATTTTTACCTAGGCCCGCTTCTATTTGTTCTTTAAACTAATGAATTCATCAACCTATTTGCAGAAGATACTCTGATTGCAGTGAGTGAACCTGACTTACAAACAGCTATCAATGAAATGAATGATGTTTTGATCAGAATATCTGAATTCTTCAACATTGATAAGCTCAAGCTCAATGTCAATAAAACGAAAGCAATGATAATAACAACAAAACATAAACATAATTCAATTGACAAAGCAACTAAAAGTATAAATATATACAATCAAAAAATTGAAACTGTCGAGGAATTCAAATATTTGGGGTTCATCGTGGATGAAACACTGAATATGAAAAAATATTACAATTATATTCGCAATAAAATTGCTTAGAAATTATTTTTCTTTGGCCATGTAAACAGTTGCTTACCGTTTCAGAGTTCCATTAAAGTTTTCAAATCAATCATTCAACCCCATTTCGATTACTGTGCTACTTTACTATCACAATTTGATGTAAATTGTTTGTCTGCACTGCAAAAGTTACAGAATAGAGGCTTGTGCCTAATTCTAAGATGTAATAGATATGCGCCAACTACAACAATGTTGGAAGTTCCGAATTGGCTTTCTGTGAAAGACCGTCTGTTCTATCTTACCATGGTATTCATCTTCAAAATACTGTCCGGTAATGCACCCTCATATTTTGAGCAATTTATTGTTTACCATCACCAAATTCATAGTTACCCCACTAGGGGGAATACTAATTTATAAAAACCACGTTTGAACCATACACGATCCATGAACTCTTTATTCCATAAAGGACTATTGAACTACAATAACCTCCCGCTTGAGATAAAACAAAGTGAATCTATTATGACATTCAAAAAATGACTTACTATAGTGAAACAATTTTCAATTGAAGGTAACTCATATACAAATTGAACTGAGAGCTAACGGCAACAATGTTAAATGTTAGAACTAAATTTTTACCGGGGTCATTTTTATTGTCTATGCATCGCCATTGTGGATAATTGAAAAGTAAGATGATTCCATAAAATTTGCCCCCCGTAATAAGATAGCTTCTGCATATCGATAGGATTTACGAGCGAATAGGTGAATCAGTTCGTTAAATACTTTGAAACATCGGTTAACTGATTAACACTTCGCAGAACTATTATATTTGCGTCCTTAAAATGCTATAACTGTCATTCGGTTTCTTCAGTATCAAGCGTCCTTATCTGCATAGGTGTTCTGTTTCTTGTGAAGGTGACTTTGTTTTGTATTTATTAAATATATTTTATTATATATTAATGAAACAGACTGTTATATTTATCAACTTCAAAATATAAGATAGAGTTGGCCAACACTAGTTTTTCAAAATACTTCAACTTTAAAATGGTTTTTGAGGTGAGTAAACAACTGACAAATAGCTGAATAATATGATTGAATTTTATTATTTTTATAGTATTAAGATTGATACCGAGCAGGTCCAAGTAACAAAGAAAGCAGAAGTTTACGTCGTTAGAAGAAAAACAGATTGTCTGTAGAGTGTACGAAAACTTAAAAAATACACTCCGTACAGTGGGAGCTGTAGCCCAGTGTTCATTTTTAACGGGAATATCCGTGTCGACAACGCATTGTACGTGAAATAAAGGTGACTATCAACAGAGTTACGCGGACCAACGGGTAAAGGGCAACGACTAATTGTTGCCCATATAGGTAGCGAGAGTGGCTTTTTAGACGATGGTGCACTCATTTTTTTATCTAAAAAACGGGGGATTATCACGAAGACATGGACGCCCAACGCTTTGAAGGACTGTGAATCCCTTCCTTCACGAGTCGAGCCAAATTCGGTAATAGTAATGGATAACGCTCCTTATTACAGCCATTAGTAGAACAGCTGCCAACTATGGCCACCAGAAAAGCAGACATGCAGAGTTGGTTAGGACAAAAAGGAAATCCATTTTCCGAGAACATGGTTAAGGCTGAGCTTATGAGTGTTATTACACAGCATCGTGACAGATATCGCCAGCATGTGGTGAATACAATAGCTCGTGCTGAAGGCATCACCATTTTGAGACTTCCTCCTTACCATAGCGAGTTAAACCCGATAGAATTGATCTGGGCTCAAATTAAGGGTGACGTAGCTCGTGAAAACGTGACATATAAAATTTCTGATGTCCAACGTTTATTAGAACTAGCAATGGAACGGATACGGAAAGAAGATTGGGCTAATGCTGTAGCCCATGTGATCAAGGAAGAAGAGAAAATGTGGAGATTGGACGGGATGGTAGACACTGTTTTCGACCAAATAATAATAGATTTAAGTGTGACTGGGGATTTCTCTTCAGACGAGTCAATGGATTCTGAAACTTCATAAGCATAAGTACTGTGTTAGGCATGATAAGAAAATGTTATCAGTTTTACCATTGACACCAGGTAGCATCACCTACTATAACAATTTTTAAGCAATTACCTATGTGTTTGAATGAATAAAAATATTATTTTGATACCCCTCTGCAGAGTTGGTAAGAGGATTATCCGTTGGTCACTTCAAGTGTGACGTTGCTAATGAATCACCTTAAATTGAAAATTATTTTACTATAAAAACAGAGTAGTTCAAAATAATGAAAGCAGCTGTCCCCAAAGTTGGTACTAATGGTTATACTTGGACGAATTTCGGAACTACCTATATCAAATACAATGAAGAAACAACTATCACAAAAATCACCAACCTAGATCATTTAAACTAGATAATTATTTTATATTTTGAATACCATCATTCATACTAAGTGTATTTATAATTTATATCAATATTTTGCATTGCAAACCTTCAGTTATTTTTAAATCAGCAGTATCTCGTGCAAATGAGTCGCACCCGAGTTTAAAGGGCAGAGTAGGTATCCAACTGAATTTTTTTCAATTTTTTGTCCATATTCTATCTCTTTGTTTAAAAATCGTTACAGTTTTCATTTTTCGATAGGTTAGGATTGTGATAAAAGGCCTGGCTAGTGTTAATCATTTGAAAATTGGAGGTCTTAATGTAAGATCGCTGTTAACCTTTCTTCAGGAATTGAAAGTTCTTATTCCAGATAACGAATTCGATATATTCTCAGTATGTGAAACATGGCTTACTAGCGATACTAGCGAGAACCAGATTGCTATTGACGGGTATAAACTCTACCGGGTGGACCGAATTTCAAGAGAAGGAGGTATTTATGTACGTAGTAATATTTACAGTGAAACTGATTTTGTGTGGATCAAACCTGTGAACAGCTTTGGATCAAAATTAAGATAAAAAAACAATCTATTGGAGTATAAACCTCCGTTTGAGGATGTAACTACATTTACAAATGAATTTGAAGATATTCTCAGTACATTGTACCCAACTGGACAACTTAGTTTGTACAGGGGATTTGAATATCAAAATTCTTGACTTCCAAAATTTTAAAGTGAATAAACTGTCTTCTATTTTGAACTCCTTTAACCTTAGTAATATCTTAAACACCCCTACCAGGATTACAAAGCGCACAGCTACCTTATTGGACGTTATTATAACTGTGGAAGATGATGTGTTAGAGAGGAGTGTTATTGAAGTTGGTGATGTATCAGATCATTTGCTAGTAAGTTGTAAATTGCGTATATATGGAAGCAAGCAGGTGCCTAAAATGTATACATATCGAAATTTCAATTACTTTGATGAAGGAAATTTCAAGAGGGGCCTGCTTTTAACACCTTTCTTTAGAATCTTTGACTTAGAGAATGTTGATGGAAAAGTATTTTTTTTGGTTTATTGTTTGAATAATTTACTCGATAGACATGCACCGTTGACAACTTCAAGGGTTACCAAAAAAAGCTCCCTGCCTCACAGACTTTTTGAAAAAGATGTTAATCAGAGACAAGGCTCTAAAACGGTATAAGTCAATAAAGTCAGCTGTGCATCTACAATTTTATAAAGACATGAAAAATCATACAAATCAAGCCATCAACAGGGAAAAACGAGCATATTTCGCTCACATTTATAATAACAAAAATTCTAAAGAAATGTGGAGAACTTTGAAAACTAATAATATCTTACCGCAGAAATCTTACGATATTTCCGAGGATTTGAAAAATCCAAATGAAGTCAACAAATATTTTATCAACTCCATACCTGTTACTGATCCACCACTGGAAATATTAACGTTCTATGGAAATAATAAGCTGGTAGATGGGGATTTTATATTCAGAGAAGTTGATGATTCATTTGTTTACCAATCATTATATTCTATCAAAACTAAAGCTGCAGATTGTGATGAATTGAATATTGATTATATTACATTGAGTTGCCCGTATATAATATGTTATATAACTCTTATTATCACTTCCTGCTTAGCAACTAATTTATTTTCGACACTGTGGAAGAGTACAATTGTAAAAGTACTACCAAAAAAGATCAATCCAAGTGATTTTAAAGATCTCAGAGTAATCAGTATGTTGCTAACCTTATCGAAAATTTTGGAAAAAGCAATGGAACTCCAGCTAAAGGAATACCTCGAGTACTTCTCAATACTACCTTCGATTCAATTAGGTTTTCGTAAGGGATATAGCTGTACAACTGCTCTCTTGCACATTGTCGACGATGTAATTAGAGCAACAGATCAGGAAAATTGTACTTGTTTGATTTTATTTGATTTTAGTCGGGCTTTTGACACAATCAGCCATAAACTATTATTGAGAATTTTATCTTATATAGGTCTCTACGATACTGCTGTCTCGCTATTTGGATCATTCTTGGAAAATCGTCAGCAAAAGGTCAATATAGACTGAGTTGAATCCCAATACATTACATTAAACCGTGGTGTCCCACAAGGGTACATTTTGGGTCCACTGCTATTTGCTGTATATACGTCGAAATAAACCTATATGCTGATGACACTCAACTTCATTATAGCTTTTCCCCACAAATGATTGATAACGCTTATTCTCGAATAAATCAAAATGTCAAAGCTTTCACAGGGGCAGCCTCAAACCACTGTCTGAGTATTAATAATAGTAAATCTAACGTTATTGTTTTCGGTTCCAAAATCAATCGCTGTACTGTACTTATTTCTCTTGATGTTAGTATAAAGAAAATTCTCTTGCACTGTCCAAAAAGCAAAAAGTTTAGGAGTTCTCCTAGATGTCGATTTTAAAAGCACGTCAATATACTTTTACGTCGTGCATATTTCATGGATTATACACGGTCAAAGACATTTCTTTTCATTGAGGTTGAGGACAATATTATGTGAGGCAACCGTCTTTTCAAATTTTAACTATGCAGATGTGCGCTTTGGTTCATGTTTAACCTGTCAATATAAATAAGAAATTCAAAAAGTTTAAAATTCTTGCTTGCGGTTAATCTATGGCATAAGGAGACGTCAAAGAATTTCAAACGAACTTAAAACTGTTGGCTGGTTGAATATGGATAATAGAAGAGTTCCTTATCTGCAGTACTTTTCCATAAAGTCATACTAACTAAAACCCCAGCATATCTGCATAGAAAAATCACTCATCGGACAAATATTCATAACCTTGATGTCAAAAATAAAGGTTTATGAATGCCTCCTACTTTTCGACTTGAATTTTTCAGACGCAGTTTCAGTTATCAAGTTTGCGCAATCTATAATAATATTCCCGAAATATTCAAAAAGAGTGGGTTTCAGCGATTTCGAATTGGATTTAAGAAATATTTAATTGAAACTCGGTGATCTATTTTATTATTATTCCAATGGTGCCATGCCTTGATTACAGTAGAGTGGATTATTATATAATGACGCTCTCATAACTCCGCAGCGACTTTTTTGAGGTTGAGTGGAAGAGCAATTAATAACGATTTATCGTTATAAAAATTGAACTTTGCCTTTTTTTTCCAACTTATCCGTATTTGTGCCCATGTTTACCATTAACTGTTGAACGTTATCAGTTGTGAACAATAAAGACATTTATTATTATTATTATTATCATCATTAAAAAACTTGTGTGAAGTGCATTTAAAAAATTAATTCCGTGCATACAAGCCAGAATGTATTTCTACGGAATTGGCGCGGTGGTAGTGCGCCCGACTCACGATCAGAAGGTCGTGGGTTCGATTCCAACCTCAACCAGATTTTTTCTCGAGAGAATTTATCTAGTTGAAGCTGGAATGATTCTGCAACCATCTTGGATTCACACGTTAAAAGGTAAGACCTCGTTAGTTTTTAACTCGCACAACTTTCGACTTCTGAGGGTTGTCGTTCGTAGGATCGCGACAGCTGGTTAACGGATAAAACAGATTTTAAACATTTCAAGCTAGATATTATGATAAAAAATACGATTTTTCTATGTGGATTCATGATGAAATGCACGATTTCCATCGAAATATTATGTTTGGCGATGAATTTACTTGTACAATAAATTGCGTTCTATCATCCCAGTTTTCTAGATGGCGGTTATTATCGATAACAAAAACCGATTGAAAAAAAAACAAAAATAATGAATCAACAGAGTTATATTTTTTTGTGTAACGTAAGGTAATGCTTATTCGAACTTTTTGGAAAATGAATTGGAACAGACTTTGGACAATATGGCATTGCAAGAGCGATTCAATTTGTGGTTTCACATTATAGATGTCCTGCCCATTCCACCCGTGACAACTCCCAATGGCTGTTAATGCTTAGGACGACTTTCCGGTCCAAGATTGTCTGCTTATTCTCCAGATCTTACACCACTTATTTTTTCTATGGAGATATTTGAGACAAAACGTGTACATGGATCGACATTCAGTAGTATTGAACACTTTGAAGCATAACATTTTTTGCTGAAATATTCCTTTGAAGGTGTTGCGATCTATTTCTGATGAATCTAATAAGCGAACAATTGAATGCGTCATATGAAAAGGCGGAAAGGCTGAAACAATTCGATGATTTCTTTGTGATTGTTCAATTGACTAGGTTATGCGACAGTTTTGGTACGTTTACTCTTAAGATCTCTTCTATTTGAAGCATTATTTCTATCTTAAATGAGAATCTTAATCCCGAAAATATTAAACTAACTGATATCGAAGATTCACAGAGTTCCCTCAAAAAACATGAACATGTAACTCACGACCTTCAGCTGTATTGGTACGCTTTTTCAACGATAAGACACGGACAGCTGTTGTGAGGAATAGAAAATATCTGAAGAATACAGGGATATTATGAAAGGACTTAACTAGGTTGAAACTTGATATTTTGGATAACACTGTGATAAAGTTTGATAAGAAAAATGTTTGGTTCACAAATGGCTCACTCTATGTTAAGTATGATGGTGCCACTGTTCGCGTCGATTCATTAAGTTTCTTAGACACTATTCAGTAGAATGTTTTTACTTTGTTTTTTGAAAATTATTATTGAAGATTACAGTTGTTTTTTACTACTAATTTTTCTTGATACTTCTACTTTATTTTTAATTTGTGAAAATAGTAGTATGCACTCATTCTGAGTTTATGTAAAAATTTAGGTAATCGAATATTCCACAGGGTGGTTACATGCAGCAGCTTATATACTTGAATTTAATTGCACTTTTTTATTTTGTAATATTGTCTTTTGACACAACTTCTTTTTATTTCTTCTTACTTGCCTCTTGTTACCTTTCTCCTACTGTAAATTCGTTACATTCTGATTTTCTGTCTCTGTCCTTCTGTCCTTCTATCCTAACAGGCTCTCTTCAATCCTAACTATTTTTTCTCTCTTTTTTTTATTACACGTTATTTTACTAATAACTGAAATTCGCCCACTTAAATGTGAGGTCTCAACTGAGTGACTTCAATGGTTTTTCTACTCAGGTGGAAAATTCAAATTATGATGTCCTGGGTATTACAGAAACATGGCTCCGCTCTGGGGTGAGTACCGACGCTGTGAGAATTCCTAAATATAAATTTATTAGACTTGATAGACAAACACATGCTGGGGGAATTGGTATGTATATAAAATGAAACATTGAATTTGAAATTCTTATTAGAGAATGTTCGAATTCATTGAACAGATGTGGATCTTAGTTGAAGCAAATAAGGAAAAATTTTCAATGGGACTTATCTATAAACCACCTCACTCAAATATAGATTCTTTTTTTCATAGCTTCGAGGACGTTATGGCCAACATGTTCACTGAGTTCGATAAAATAATATGTTTAGGAGATTTCAATACCAATATTCTCGATATAAACTGCAATCTTTCATCACAACTACTATCATTGTGTGAAACTTTTTACATAATACAAATCATTGATAACCCAACTAGAATAACGAAAAACTTGATATCATTGATAAACATGATATTTGTTAGTAACAATATTACAATATCTGAATCAGGGATAGATGATTGGGAAAAATCGGATCATCTACAGACGTATGAAATAATAAAAAGCGAATCCTTCTCTGCACCCGTTAGATTTTTTATTCAAAGCCTTGAAAAATATCAATCGAGAACATTTCCATAAAGATTTGGAGGCAATTCCATGACAATCAATCTTTGAAATCGATAACATTGATGGTAAAGTACAATTTTTCACAGAACAAATCTTACTTCTATTCAAAGTATATGCACCTATTAGAAAAGAACGACAAAGAAAAAATTATAAATACTTCCCTTTGATAACTGATAATAGATATATGCAACAACTAAGAGATAAGGCATTAAAAAAATTCATTCACAAACCCATCACTGGGACTACTACAAACAGTTGCGCAATAAAATCTGAAGAAGAGAATTTTTTAAATTCAAATTTAAAAATAGTTCGTCCAATGAAAAATGGAATGAACTTAAGAAACTAAACATGTACATGAATAAAAATAGGGAAATACTAAAGTATCTCAGCGACGTTAACCAATTGAAAAATCATTTTACGTTTATTTCAAAAAATATGTTGAAACCTAATGAAAATTTTATTGATATCTATTCTGAACACTGGAAAAATGGCATCGATGGCTACTTCTCGTTCGAACACATTAGCGAAACAACGGTTTCGAATGTGATTTACAATATCAGCTCTAAACCTTCAGGTACTGATCAAGTCAATATCAAATTTCTACTTTTTTATCTTCATACAAAAAAGTGGGAATCTTCCAAATAAAGGAAGAAAAAGGTAACTATATAAAGATAAGTAGATCATGCAGCAAGTAACTTTCAGACACAAACAGAAAGAAAAGCTCTCTCGAAACAATTACTTTCATATAAACATTGATTACACGGTAGAAAATTACTTTCGAAACAAATACTTTTATATGAACATTGAATTTTATAAAAAAAAAACTTTTCCTATTCGGTTTGTATTCCAAAGATCTGTTATGGAATTGAATCAGATATCATTCATAGGATTGCTCCACAATATAGTAAATGAAAGAGGTAAAATTTCACTTATATGAAACACTGTCATCCTCACTGGTAGATGTTTCGCCGTAAGACACTTGCCTTATCGGCTCTTCAGTATACCAAATCTAGATAACA
>WOGR01006637.1:0-12945 GCA_015342045.1 Leptinotarsa lineolata
GTTTTTTGTGTTCGGCAATACGGACTTTCAATGGCCTCTTGGTTTCACCGATATAGGATTTTCCGCATTCACAGGGTATTCGGTAAATGCAATTCTTCACTTTACTTTCAGATGAGCGCTGAATTATACGAAAAAGGTTTTTTTCTATTCCGTTTGTAATCCAAACATTCGTATAGAATTGAATCAGATATCATTCATAAATCACATCAAATCACAGAAGCAAATTCCACTTACATGGAACACTGTCATTCTCACTGCTAGACATCCGATATTTCGCCGTAAAACACTTGTAATTCAATGTTTTTATTAAAAGAGCTGTTTCGAGAGGGCTCTTTCTTCCGGTTTGTGTCTGAAAGTTACTTCTCTGCATGATTTATACATCTTCGTATAGAGTTAATTCTTGAAATTGATTGCTTCCTTCCTACCTTTGGAAGAATCCCACATTTTTTATATCAAGAGAAGTAGAAAGCCAAAACTTTTCTTTCCAAAAACGTATCTCTACTAAAAATATACCCTTTCAATTCAAATAAGATTCCTATGGATGGGATTCATTCTAATAAGCGAATGAATGTAATGCACTGTCATCGATGACATGGGTGAATTCAACCCATTCCGTGACAGAAAGTCTTAAGTTTATGAACGAATGAATACTTTTTCTTGTACTATTATCCGTATTTGCTACTGAAGAGCCGATAAGGCAAGTGTCTTACGGCGAAACATTGGATATCTATCAGTGAGGATGACAGTGTTCGATGTTAGTGAAATTTCACTTCTTTCATCAATTATATTGTGAAGGAATCCTGTGAATGATATCTGATTCGATTCTAAACAAATTTTTGCATTACAAACGGAATAGAGAAAAATATTTTTCGTATAATTCAACGTTCATATAAAAGTATCCGTTTCGAAAGTATTTTTCTTTCGTGTAATTCAATGTTTATATAAAAATAGCTGTATCGAGAGGGCTATTCCTTCCAGTTTGTGTCTGAAAATTACTCCTTTGTATGATCTACACATCTTTGTATAGAGTTAATTTTTGAAGTAGATTGCTTCCTTCCTTTCTTTGCAATATTTCGACATTTTTTGTATCGAGATGGAGAAGTAGAAAGCCAAAACCTTTCTTTCCCAATTTTTTTTTCTAGTACGTATGTATCTCTCCTCGACAGTCTTCAGGCACGGTTTGATCTCTGTTAAGAGTATTGATACATGGGATATTTCTTCCTCGCTTGAGGCTTTGTTCTCGAAATAGAGCTGTTACAGTTGACAATCTTTCTCTTAGACGAAGGTTTTATACATGCAGTTGATCCGCGTTTAAAATAATCAAGTCCCAGGTACTTCGCTGTTTCAGCATGGCCCTGCTGGATGACCGAGAAACATCTGTGAGACAAACCTCTGTGAGGTATCTAGAGTGAATGTCTGTTGGATATAATTCAATATCCTGCCTAGTATTAGCCAGGAAAAAGTTTTTTCCGGCAGGCATTCACCAGAACCGACGGTATAGGTATTTGGGAGAGATGAATATTTCGAGATTTCATTCCGAAATATACCGGGTGATTCTCTAAAGTGGCTTACCTCTATAACTTTTTTATTATTGAGGTTGTATATTTTAGTTCAATTTACATTTTATGACATATTTACTTGCATTGCTTTACTTTCGATTTGACCGGAAATGACCCCAAATTTCGATTTTTAAATAGGACATTCTATATATTTTTACTCATTTCGATCGAGAATGACATTCTGAATCCAACAATACTTTATTTGTCACGATTCACACGATCCATGGCATCCTAGGCCAAAAAATACAAATTGGAATAAAAATGATTTCATTTGTCAAATATTGACAAGTGAAGTATTGTTGGATTTAGAAAGTCATTTTCGATCGAAATAAGTATATAGGATGTCCCATTCAAAATTAGAAAATTTCGGTCGTTTCCGGTCAAACCAGAAGTATGGCAAAGCAAGTAAATCTGTCAAAAAATATGAATTGAACTATAATAGACAACCCCCAAATTTCGTTTCTCTATATCTAATAATAAAAAGTTATAGGGGTGAGCCACCTTAGAGAATCACCCAGTATGTATATTCTCTAGTTCTAATGGAAGTCCGATACCGCAAACATTGTAGAAATTGACCTCCTGCGGGAATTAATCAGTGAACAAATTCTCGACACCAATACCAAATAACGTTAATTTGAGTTGATTCAATTCTGTCTAGTGATTTACGTTTATTAATTTGAAGCTCATACGAATTTCCAAACAAATTTCAAATGTTATTCGAAAAATCCACCAAAATAAAAGATACCCGCAGAAATGGATACCTATTTTTTCTCTCCAGTATTTTCAAAAATGAGAACATGTCGGAATCTGTAAAATTGGTTTCTAGAATACGCAACATTTGTGTTTTGAATTAGGAGAAATAATTTATGTTTATTATCTCATGTTTATATGTTATGTTCATTCAATCAAATTCTGCCTGAGAAAGCTTTTGTATAGTGAAACACGTGTCGCGGTTTCGTAAACCTTTTATAGTGGGAATCAAAAAAATTTCATCAGTAGATTTTTAGAAATGAGTTTGTTTACAGGTCGTTTACTTCATTTTCTTAAATAATAACTCGTACTTTCTATCACTGATTGTCTGCTGCAAGAAGCCATACCCTATTATAATATGCATTGCTGCCAACTACCCCTGCCTGCCTGCTGCAATTATTGGCGAATCATTCGAAGCCCATATCTCCATTAAATCACAGCTAACCAATAACTATTGTTCTTTTCGGTTTTCTCAGTTTGGATTTGTTCCCAAAAATGTATACGTAGTAATATCAAAAATATTTTGTTTCTTGGATTAACTATTAATTGAATTTAGATGCAGTCTCAGTGGCGATACTGTTTTATAATGTCAAAATAGGCGTCTGAGTAATTTTTGACCTACATAATGAAATAAAGTTTCAAAAGAAAAAGATGAACAATTTTCATTCGAGCAAAACTATTCCAATCTGATCATAAAGTATTCACTAACGCAGATAATATTTGATTGGATAGTATCCCTTGTTTGTCCTTCGAATAGATTTGCATTTTGTGAGATGATCGGTTCTAAGATCGCTTTTGAAACTATTTTTCCATCGACGAACATTTATTGCTTCATTCATTGAATAATATTATTATTATATTGTACTATATTAATGTATTAACATTTTGAATTACTGTAAGAGTAGATTTTTTTTCAGAAACGTCTACCCAAAGTCTAATTTCAATCTGGCCTATGTTCATCCCTTCATTTTAGCCACTTAGGATTATTATTAGATGAGTATGATTTATTCAGCACTGAATATATAAATAACTGTTGTTATATAACTAGGATTTTTTTAATAATTATACATTTTATTAAAAATTTTCATTATTGTTACTATTTTGATTCTATTGAAAACAATTTTCCCACATCAGAATGGTCATTATGGAAAACGCTAAACAAGCCAGCATCATCGCACGAGTATTTTAGTTCTGGCGTGAAAAGAGTCTTTTCAATAGATCCATTTCACGTCAGAATTTCCAATTTTTTATTCGTTCTTCGAAGCTAAAATGTATGAATATAACTAACAATATACGTATATATGCTTTCATGGTCGTAGTCACAATTGGGCTATGATCTGAAGGAACTTGTTGTATTATATGTTTCATCTACTACTGCGGCAGACATCTTTATATATGTGTTAATTGCGAGAACTGACTGACTCAATCTCGAAAGACTGAGTTGAACTTCGAGATAATAATTTCGTTCTCCCAGTAAACGCATACACTACTCAATAGGTATGCCGCAGTAGCAGATAAAACGGTTGGTACTACAAGTTCCTTTCGGCCTAGTCCTAGTAGCCCGGTTTTTGTTTTCAAATCATAATTAGGAACGTTTCTCAATGAGTTTTGAAGGATTAGACCTCCATCATTCAAGAAAAGGAAAATATGAAGCGACATTCCAATCACAGAATTATTCAGGAGTAACGATGATAAATCTGTAGATCTTTCTAGACAACAAAGGTCCAAAATTCTACTATTCAACTAATCTATCATAAAGACGGATTTCCACTAAACGGGAAAAACCACAAAAAAACAGTGACAAAAACTTAAGTTGTCGAAACATTTTGAAAACTTTCTGTTGCATGCGAATGTTTTTGTCAACAACGAAATGTCGTATCGGCAGACGGAGAGATCAAAAGGTTACGGTGTTTTGTCTGTGTTTTTGAAAACAACCAGCAACTTTTCAGTTCACTATTTTGTATTGTTGTGTGACTTCATTCGACATTATTACTTCATTTAAAGTGTAAATCCGTGGTGGGTATACATTTCGATAATCTCAGTTCTCCATTCATTTCTATGTCATCATTTATCAAATCTGCCATAATTGTATCCATTCCATAATCTATTTGTCTTCTCAACAATGATCTCATCCAGTATCTTGTTTTTTTCGCCTTCACTCACAATTTTCGATTATGAAAAACCACAGGCCATTATAAAAACATCGTCTAGAGGAGGCATGATGGAAACTGTTCGTGTAGTGGAAACGACAGAAAACAGGCGACTCAGGCTGGTTTTTGTCTATTTGGGGGAATTCAAGTTTCGGGTTTGTTTTTGAAATCGAAACTAGTCACAAGCGAGTCCGTTCGATGGAATTCCGTCTTAAAACCTAAGTGCACCGCTTCCTGCTAGCCGGCTTGATCCGTGAAAGGTTGCTCGCGTTCGTGAACCGGCGCGATTCCAGCAAGTGGTGATTATTGTGCTTGTTACTAGCTAGTGATAGTGTTCATTATGAACTAAAACAAGAGAGAATATTCCAAGCCCATAAAATCAATTAGTTTCGCTCTAAAGTGGGTGAATACCACACGTTATTTGAACAACTCAAAGCCTACCCTGAAACATTTTTCGAAAATTTTTGCATGGAGAGAGACACTTTCAACTACATTTTAAACAAAATTGAACACAATTCAAACAAAAACTGGTGCAATTGACATCAACAGAGGCTTCTCCCTGAAGAACGCTTCATTTATTTATTTTATTTATTTATGGTAACGCTATGGTGAGTTTTGTATTCTTATTGATTGTAATTGACTGTAGTACCAATTATTACAGCACGAGTAAATTTTTAAGACTCTCCTTAAATGATTCTGGTAACAAGCGATCTAATCACTACCACAGAATTTCATTGCCTCGTATTGGAGGTACCTGAGGTATTTGAGGTATGTAGTAACTACATCCTAACAATTTGAGAAGGGTGTGGAAAATTATAATATTGTAGGGTTAACATTGTAATTTGATTCAGAATTTCAAACTTTCAATTGGGTATGTTTAAATTTCTATCCTGACCCAACAAACGTAATAGGAAAGTCGCGTGGTGCCAACTGATAAGCGAAGACGAATGGAACGGGAAGCGAGAAAAAGAAACAATAATTTATTTCCGTAAAAGCCGGTGAGCCACCGGCTCGAGGTTGAAACAGGCGAGTAGGAGCATTATGGCCACACTCGTTCATTTCTCCTCACATTTTTTCTTGCTAGTCTGCCGCGATAAAGCAGGCAGACTAGCAATCCATTAGTACTAGCAAGATACTGATAAATATATCCGATTCAGTATCTCACTCATAATAATAATATTCATTTATAATCGAAAGAATGCAGATCATCATCGAATGCACATTGATAATAAAAGAGAAATGAACACAGAACTTGATATCATTTTATTAAGTACAATATTAGGGTTATTTTTTGGGGGAGTAACTGACAATCCTCTAATAAGAAAGGTGATGAGTCGAGATGAAATATTTTCAAACGAGATATTTTCACGAAATAACGGCACTTCAATTTTGGTACGATAGTCAGTTATTAACTGGTCAAATAATTACCAATGATCTTGGGTTATTTGGTCTTTTTTTTAAATTCATATTTGAGTTGAACATTTATTCCCAATACAGATATTATTTGTGGCCAATATCCACTAAAAAGGAAGGAAAACAAAAGAATGTCGAGATTTGCCCTTGATATATCTCAAACTAGTGAAACGTCAGCTAACAAAGGTCAAAAATTATTTTTATTGAGAAAATGTTAATTAAGTTATATTTACTGCAGGCTAACACAAATCATCAAAGTTACAAAAAATACTCTAAAGTCACATTCGTATCAATGTGCCGTTTTCTTTTATCGTGAATCCGTTTTTGCTGCATTCAGCATTGAATCGTTTTCTGAAATTATTCGATTTCTCATCTTAAACCTTACTTTTTCAACTGAAGATTGAATCAAAAAAATGAATGAAATTGTTTCGATTTACTGTCACTATTTTTTGGGTTTGAAGGCCGTCGATTATTGGAATTTCTTCTTGACGTTTCGCTGGCGCGAGTGGCTAGCGTTTTCAGATGTTTATACATCGTGAGTTTATCTACAATGACTAAATGTTACTTCTGGGTAAAGTGAATTTATGTTGACAGATTGTTTGTTTCGATACATTGATAAAAACTACAAGTATATTTTCTGTGAAGCAGTGGACTCGGTCTCTAGTGGTAATAACATTTTCATTCCGCTCTTGAAGGCTTTTGTTCACTGTATCTGAATGCCTAAATAAGTCATAAATAAAAGTTAGATTCAAAATAAACTACGGGTCACAAATGAATTTTCAATATTCTGACTTTGCCTGGTGCTGTGAGTATACAAAAAATTCAATTCGAAGTTCGAAAACTCTGGTCAGCAATTCACCTTTCGAAACCTAACCTCTGTACGGTGAAGTAAATTTACGTAGGTACTTGATAATTATTTTAACGATACCGAAATATAAATACATATCATAATTTATAGTCTCGCAATATTGTCTGAACGCGATAAACTCAAAAACTACCCAACTGATTTTCATACAGATTTCACCAGTGGAAGGAGAAATTCGAGAAGAAGGTTTATATGCCTAATTTACCAACGTTTTTTGTTGTGCCACCCTGTGAACTTTCATCGAGGGCGTTGCCTGATTCTGAGACAAAACAAAGCAGTTCGTTACTTACTTTTCTTCTTTCATGGGTCTACAAAAATTTCCGCGATGGCAAATATCTATCTTCTGAGCAAAGTTTGGTACCCATTTGAATGGTCCAAATGATGGGCATATAATATAATGTTGTAATTGGGAAGCTATTCAGATGAATACGATATGATTACCCTTGAAATAAACTCGTTAGTTGCCTTAAGCATTCTGGAATTGTGCAGAATATTTGAAAATATTTGAAACCCTTCTAGAACATTTCAAAACATTCTACAATGTTCGGGAATAGAATGTTGTCATAGCTCTCTTTTCCGCACCCATGAAAAAAGTATTGTTTTCATCTGAAGTTCGTGCTTTCGAAGACACAAATAGGTACGGTAGGTATCCTCCAAAAAATTTCAGAAAAGTCCAGAACATTTGAAAGTATTTGATAACATTCTGGACTATTGTGAAATATTCAGGAGTCGGCAGGAATGTTCAGAAACATTCTGGAACTTCCCAGGTCATTATGGAACTACCCATTGGTAGAGATGTATGAAGCAAGATCCCTCAATTTCTCATCATTTATATATTTTTCTCTCTTCATTCCAACTACCATACAATTTTATATCAACTCCCTGTGTGAAGATGAGTATCTCAGCTAATAATAATGACCTCCGATACAATTCACTCAACTAAAAGTATGTAAACAACTGATAACGTCAATTTTCAAATAGCTAAGTGTATGTACAATACAAAAATGCGTCCTTGACCTTCAAAGTGATTCACGATGTAAAACACGATTTCTTCATCACGCGTGTCGCATTGATGTGTGAGGCCACTTGAATTTATTTTCTCACGCGATTGTTTTAACTTTGCGATCACTTCTGAAATTTCAGTTCGAGTTGTATGATGCAAATGATAATTCATGAAATGTTCAAGGCATCATGAGGATTAATATAATTTTCGTCTTGATAATTTTCTAATTACCACATCGTATGTGACCTTCATTTCGAAAGTTGAAAATAGGTATACTAAGTTATCCATAAAAAAAATAAATTTGGCATAGCGGACTAGAGAAAGAACAATATGAAGTGAACACTTTTATCACAAAGGAATTAGGCAACATTTTCGATGAAACTCGCATGAATAGCAACACCGCTCCGACTTCCCACGAAGAGTATCATCATATCCTCACCAGTACTCATAAACCATTATCAGATTATACACTCAAAGCTTTCTTTTCAATCACTCCGTACATCGGTGAAAACCGCATGGAAACCGTTTGGTAGTTTTTAATTCATCACATTCGGACAGATATATACACTCGGGCAGATGAAAGTTGATAATCTCTTTGAAGTCTTCATTCAATCATCATTATCATCAGGGTCGAGTTGAAAAACAGCTTTAACTGACACTTCGCCCATCCGTCACAAAGTTATGTTCAAATATTGTAAATACAAATTAGAAATCCATTATCCTTTGTGATGAATAAAGTCGATTATTATTATTATTAGTAAAATATAACGATATTCATCGTACCTCCATCGAGGTAGCGGTAGAATTGCAACCTCTGGCATGAAAACATTTTCTTTCCGTCACTAGAACTGTAGCACTGCCGCTCGACGGGTATTTCGCTTTTCAAGTAAGCATCAACAGGAAATAATCATCTCTTGATGATACTAACTTGGTCAGCACAACACACATAGAGATTAAGCAAATCAAAATTTGTATGTGTTTTACTCTTTTAAAATTTATAAAACTCAATGATTTTGTTGAGAGACAGTACTATGGTTCTGGTTTGGAAAAATTGTTCTAATTAGGTACTTTCATCAGTTCAACGTTGAACTCATTGGTTTATCGAGAAAATGTTTTAAGAAATGGTTTTGTATTTCACGAAAAAAAAATGAAATGTATTATAATACATAATATGGAATAAAAGTTACTCAAAATGTGAAACATTATTTCCTTTCTTTCTTTTTTTTTCCTTTCTCTTCTTTCACAATACATGTGTCTCTCGGAACAAAATTGAGATCAATTTCAGTGGTCTTTCAACGACAAAAATTGTTTTGATGGGTGTCCTTAGGAATGAACAACTAATGGAAGATGAAAAAATGAACGTAAAATGGTGAAATATATGGTGAAGGTGATTTTAAAAGACTAAATTGGTGAAGGAGAGCGATTTAAGAGGTGGGGTGAGAGTACAGTGTTTTTCACTTATGAAGTGTACTATTGAAAATATATACAGTAACTCAATTTAGTATTGGAAATATAATGACCAAACTATTTGGACGAAATAATCGAAACTTGTTATTTATTATTATAAAGTAAAATTTCAATTATATATCAACAATAAAAAATAAAATAAAATTGCTTAGGAAAGCACAAAGGTGAGGATAAATATCAAGAAAACACGTAACTATCAAATTCAATATTTTTAATTTTGAAATTTACTGGGTGGAATACCTTAAAAATTGAACGATTTGAGAAAATGAATTTTGAAATAAGGTGATGTAGCTTGAAAAATAATTGATTTGTTTATAGATAAAAATTTCCAGGTGAGATAATGATAATAATAAATACTTTCATTGAAATGTTACTCAGTACACGAGATACTAACCTAACAACCTGCACATGATAAATCACGGCAGATATTGCTCGTCCATCCAAGAGCTAACTCATAATAATACAAAATATTTGCAATATAACTTGATGAAAAAAGAGAACAAAAAGAAACAAAAAAAAATCAGAAGAGAACAGGTGCAAAGCAGGAAAGAGAGACGAAAAACAAATGAATGAGAATTTAATATATCAGATGTGAAAAGTGATGTCATAATCATGAAGGAAGTTTAATATAATGATATGATAATTTTGATATTTTTAACATATTTCATGTATCATGTATATGTATCAACTGAACAAATTTTATAAAAGAAGGGAACCTGATTGAAACATATATTTCTTCAGATTTTTCTTGAAACTGAGTGGTGGTAGTGATTCCAATTCAATGAGTAGCCGATTATATAAGCGTACAATGTTATGAGTGAAAGAGCCTCGAAAAAGAGAAATTATGTTTAGGTGCAGTCAAAAGATGTTTAAATCTCAAATTAAGATATGTATATCGGTTCTAAAGGACAATTTAGTGAATAAATAAGCAGGTTTTCCAGTGATTATGACCTTATGGAATATACGTTTCCCTGCGCCTGAGACGAGTCTTATGCATGAATTCTGCAGTTTTTCAAGTCTCTGTCTGTCAAATTTCAAGAGTCTTGGACTATAAACAGTATCTGCATAATTGGCATGAGATAGTACCAGTGCGTCATAGAGAAAAATTTTATTTCTTTTGTTCAAAAGATATTTATTCGAGTATACTAGTTTTAGATTCATACAACCCTTTTTAAGAATCTGAGAAACATTAGTGGTGAATCGCAGAGAATTATCGAGATGAAGGTCTGAATTTCTCGTTACGTCCCTATTTGGTAATTGCACCCCATCGATGGAAATATTAATCAATTCGCTACAACGATTCTTTACAGTTGACCTATCGAAGAGCATGACCTAAGGTTTAGAGGAGTTTACATAGATTTCAGTTATCAGAGAGTGCAGAGCATGACTCATTTGATCGAGCGCAGTATTGAGTGAATTTTCATCAAATTCTGAATACAACTATGTATCGTCGGCGGAACAATGCAAGGAAATATGAATAAGGGACTGTGTGAACTGAGAAGTATATGAAACAAAGAGAAGTGGACATAAAATCGATCCTTGAGGGACCCGATTGTTCATTTCAAGGGTACAAGATTTTTTGTTATTGAGTATGATACACTGAAAACGATTCAGAAGGTAATTGTCAAGGATAGTTACCACGCTAGAGGCAAAACCCATGTAAATCAGTATTACTAGAAGTAGAGTAGTCCAGCAATACTAAAAGACAGAGTTTTTCATTGTCTACAGAACAATGTAAATCATCTACAACTTTGAAAAGAGCTGTTGTGCAGCTGTGGTTTGCCCGGAACCCTGATTGACAGGTTGGTAATATTTTGAAATCGTTCAAGTAGCTACGCATCTGCAAGTTCAAAATTTTTTCAAATGCTTTAGATATGGCACACAAAATACTAATCAGGCGAAGGTCAGTCAGATTCTCTGCATTGCTTATTTCAACTGGTGGAAGAACATGCCAAAGTTTCCAGATTACATTCATTGAATAACTGGTACACCTGAGGTAAAATAATTGGACAACAATATAATAACATTTCTATACTGATATTGTTAGGTCCAACATCATTAGATTTAATACCTTACAGAATTGTGTAAATTTCATTCTCGATGGTTTCATGAACCAATGAAAATTCAAATTTTTGGTTATTCAACTTCGAATTTGAAAAATGACTTATTGTGTCAACATCAGGCGTAGAGCAATATTGCCGAAAAAATTGTTGGATTTTTTCAACATCCTTGAGATTTTCAGGAATTGACTTCTGACCTTTTTTATTATAAACATTGAGCTCAGCGAGTTCCTTCCATAATTGTTTACTTTTCGATGAGCATTAGTTAAGATATGCCTTCTTCTCGAAATTTGCCGTTCTATTTCTGAGATTTCTCAATTCTTTGTAATATAACCAGTGACGACGGGACTTAGTTTCCTCAAATTTAGTAAAAGCATTATCTCTGAGTTTGAACATGAGTTAAAGGTGCTTTTTTTCTAGAAATTTTGACAGCTTGACCGGTGAAAGTTTGTCAAAAAGTTTAAGAAGTAACTTATTGAATATAGCATATTTTTCGTCGGAGTTATCGGAACTATGAATAGTTTGAAAATTATTATTATTCAAGTTAGAATGAAGTGATTCTAGACTGAATTTCCTGAAGTCTCTGAAAGTGAAAATGAGACTATTATCTTTTATATTTGCGATATCTGACCACCATGATACCAGAAAGTGATCCAAAAACATGCTACAATCGACCGTAGAACAGTCGCTTATTGTTAATAATTCATCAGAGCATATTATAACATCTATGATTTCAAAACTAGTTGAAGAGAAGCGTGTTGGCTGGTCTACTATATGTTTCAAACCGAAAGATTCAATGATCTCACTCACTTGAATACAAGAACTACTTGCAGAGTCTAAAAAATCAATAATTATTTCTCCAGCACAGATCACATTTTCATATTTTGTACTTCAAATGCAGTTGAAAAACTTAGGAGAGGAATATTGGGAGGTCTGTACATAATGAGTAATTTTTTGCTGGTATCTTTTTGGCAACACTGTTTTTGACAGATCACGCGTGAATTGTGTCTTGTGTCTTAGTCAAAATTGTTCAATTTTGTCTATAATTTAACCATGAATCGACTCATGAATGAACAACGCTTGCAAATTATTGAATTGCATTATCGAAATTCATGCTCGGTTAAGGAAGTGCATCGTGCACTTCTTCCAATTTATGGGCAGATTCGTCGGCCTACTCAGGAAGCTATTCGAAAGCATGTGACGAAATTTCAAACCCAGTTTACATTATTGGACATTGAAGCACCAAAACGTATACGTAGAGTGAGGACCAAAGAAAATATTGTAGCTGTATCCGCCAGTGTTCGCGATGACCGTGAAATGTCGATTCGCCGTCGTTCGCAGCAATTGGGCTTATGTTACTCCACTACGTGGAAAATTTTGGGAAAGAATTTGCATGTAAAACCTCATAAAATACAGCTGGTGCAAGAATTGAAGCTACACGACCTCCCACAACGTCTAACATTTGGTTAATGGGCGCTGGCAAAGTTGGAGGAAGATCCACATTTTTATCGAAAATTGTGTTCAGCGTCGAGGCTCATTTCTGGTTGAATGGACACGTTAAAAAGCAAAATTGCCGCATCTGGAGTGATGACCAGCCACAAGCATTTCAAGAGCTACCGATGCATCCCGAAAAAGTCACTGTTTGATGTGGATTATGGGTCGGTGGCATCATCGGGTC
>WOGR01006638.1:0-12944 GCA_015342045.1 Leptinotarsa lineolata
GACTTTCCCTAGCAAAGGAACTGGTAATGTGATTGGGACAGGGCTATGGAATTAAACAATTACGGCGACGTCATACATACCTAAAACTTCCACTGTGCACACAACGATTACCCATATTCAATATGGATAATAATCTTTAGGTGAATACATTCAAAACGGCAAAGATTAATACTTTGCCGTTTCGAATGTATTCACCTATGTATGTATTCGAATCATCATATCTATAACATACGATTAGAGTAAATATTAAAAATGATGAGCTAAATATCCGTTATATAATAATTTCAACTTCATTTCAGTTTTTCAAAACACTGAACGAACAATAGGAGAAAAATTATATGTTTCACATGGCAGAGAAACAGATTCACTGAGTTGACTAGCCTCGGCTCCGCTTCGGCAATGAAATGCTAGCCGCAGCAGTAAATCTGGACTACGTAAACATGTGAGGTCTTGTATATTACCTACACTGTCACTAACTACTCTAGTCATTGAATATATTAAATTTCATAACTCAGCATACTTCAATCGGTTAACAACTGCTCAATTCATATCATACCCTGTGCCTATGCTAATGTCATTCTGGAGGGTTTTTGAACTGTTATTTACTGCTGAAAGTTGGACACTTTTCCAAGCTTCCACCCATATGAGACGGTTCTCCTTGCCATTACCTTCCATAGTCGAAATTCACCTAGTTGACCTCGGAAAGATAACATATATTTCTTCTACAAAATCGAATGAAAACGTTTATTAGTCGACAGTTCGATGCAAAACGTAGAACGGCGACAAAAATCGAATCGATATTATTTACTTACCACTCTAAATTCACATCAGCCATGAAGTCACTTTGATGACTTCATGGCTGATGGTCTCCACATACTATAAGAAGAAACCAGAAGAGGAAAAAACCTCTGGGGGGGAAGTGAAGTTGGATTTCGCTTAAGTTAGGTTAGCTGAAGTTGTGATGAAATAAAAAGTTCGTTGAGAAAGTATCACATTTGTATATTTTAGAGTATATTTTTTTAACATTATCACAATGGAAGATAAGCGATTTGCCCATGTTGCTACGAATCCAAAATTTCGTCCAATACCAAAAAACCAAAGGAAGGTCAAAATAGACAAGAGGTTTCAGTCTATGTTCAGAGATAAACGTTTCAAAATTAAGTATAAAACAGACAAAAGAGGAAGACCAGTAAATCATACGTCAAGTGAGGATTTACGAAGATACTATGAACTCAGTAGTGAAGATGATTCATCAGAATCAGAAAACGAAGTAAAGGTAGAAGAAGGAAAATTTGTAAAAGCTCCTATAAATAATGACACCACTAATGATCTGGATGTAAAACTCGATAAAGATAAAAGTTTTGACGATAAAGCGAAAAAAAGACTTCGTAATTTGAAAATTGACTATGCCAGAGGTGAATCTGCATTATTTTCTGAAAGTTCTTCGGATGATGAGGAAAGCGACGAGGAATTATTGGAAACAGAAGAATTGGATCACAAGTGGGGTGAATTGGACAATGATGCTGAGCAGACAGAAAAACCCACCTATAGGTACGTCATGGTAATGATTGGTTGACGTATGATTTTCTAAATTTGATAAAAGAATGGGTCATGTATAAAATTGAATCGATTAATCAATGTTCAAAAGGTTGCTATTGTACATTCGCCGATCGTACTGTATTGGTGTACTGTGGTTTGAATGTTGAAATATTGGAGGAGATATTAAGTGCTCAGCAATGACGGAGTCAATGCTGAAACTTTGAGATATAACCTTCATCCTCGCAGCCAACACACATACTATAGATGATGTCTGCCACAGCTCTTCAATTTACACACTATTTGATACATTAGAATTAGTATGGAAAGCTATCCTTGAAAGATAGATATATATGTCATCTCTGATTTTTTGTAGAATAAAAAAAGAATGATATGTAGTGAATTGTTTTGTTATATATGACAATGTTTTTGATGAAAGCTTGCACAGGTAGAACAGCTACCCTGACTTCACATGCATAACATCATATTTCAACCAAGTCACACAAAATATAAATGAATTATATACCTTAACCTTCCTCTTGAATCACTCATCAATTGGTGAAAACTGTACAAAAATCCGTTCACAGGTTTTTGAGGTTATCGCGATCAGACAGGCAGACAGACCAGGCAGGGAGTCTTTGTTTTATAACATGCACTGATGTTGTTTTGAAATCATTTTAATATTTCAATACATTTCATATGGATAATTGACATACATATTATATAATTTCAGGTTAGCAGCCTGTAATATGGACTGGGACAGAATAAGAGCAATAGATTTAATGGTTCTTTTCAACTCATTCCTAACTCCTGGTTCTGTCATAAAATCTGTAATAATCTACCCCTCAGAATTTGGTAAAGCCCGCATGAAAGAAGAAGAAGTGAAAGGGCCTATAGAATTGGTCGAGAATAAAGGAGAAGAAAATGAAGAAGAAAACGAAGAGGGTTCCAACTACCACATGGAAAAACTGCGACAGTATCAACTCAATCGACTTAAATATTACTATGCTGTCATAACGTTTGATAGTGCCAATACTGCGAACAAAATATACACTGAATGCGATGGAATGGAGTATGAGTCAAGTGCTGTGAAGCTGGACTTGAGGTTCATCCCTGATGACATGGAGTTTGACAATGAACCTAAAGAAGTGTGTGATAAGCTCCCAGAAGTGAACAAGTATCAGCCTAGGTTTTTCACAACAACGGCTTTACAACAAGCAAAAGTTGATTTAACATGGGATGAAACAAATCCAGATAGATTGGAAATTTCACAAAAACTCAGTTCTGGTAAACTAGAAGAAATATCAGAAGCAGATTTGCAGAACTATTTGGCAAGTAGCAGTGATGAAGAAGAATGTATGGAAGAAGAGAAGGATGAAAGTGATGAAGGTGCTGAAGATAATCAGGGGGAGAATGTCATTGATAAATATAAGGCTCTGTTGATGGATATAGAAGATAAGGAGAAGGCTAAAAAGAATAAAGATGTTGAAATGGAAATTTCTTGGGGAATCGATCTGAAGGAGAAGACTGAGGAGTTGGTAAAAAAGAAACAAAATAATTCAGAAGATAAAACACCTTTCGAGAAGTATCTAGATAAAAGGAAAGAGAAGCGGAAAGAAAAACGATCCAAGAAAAAGACAGAAACTAAAGATGACAATGACTCTGACATGCCTTCTGATATCGACTTGAATGATCCCTACTTTGCAGAAGAATTTAATAATGACGAATTCAAAAAACCTCGTAAGAAAGAAAAGAAGGAAACTAACAATGAAACTGAGGATGATAAACAACAAGCTGAACTTGATCTATTGCTGATGAATGAAGACGAGGGTAAAAAGCACTTCAGTCTGAAAAAAATACAAGACGCAGAAAATGAATCTAAAAGTAAAAAGAAGCGAAAGAATAAATCGAAGAAAGATGCTGGTGAAAGTAAAGTGGAGGACGATTTTCATATCAATGTTGCAGATGAAAGATTTTCAGCATTATTCAATAGTCACCACTTCAATATAGATCCAACTGATCCACATTACAAAAAAACCAAGGGTATGGAAACATTGATATCAGAAAAATTGAAGAGAAGAGCTGAGAGCAATGGCGAACCTATTGTAAAGAAAGTTAAAAGAAGTCAAGGTGGTAAAAAGGACGCTGAACTGAGTTTGCTGGTTAAATCAGTGAAGAGGAAAACTAATGATTATATGAACAAATGATATATTTATATAAGTAATATATATTTATTAAACAAATTGATGGAAGATTATTTCGATATAAGTTGGAAGTTCGTTTCGAATGAATTTTCAATTCATTTTTTATTCCCATTTATAAAAGACCTCTAAATTAGAATGGTAATGGAGCCGTGTAGTTTGATAATTATGATTGAATAAATAAGAAAACGATTGATTTGGAAGTCATATCTTCATAACTGGCATATCTCAAACTCTCTTCGAATTGCAAAAGAGCTACAACATCGGTGTATTGAATAAAATATGAAATACTGTATGCCTATTTCGGTGAATTTTTCAATGAGTGTTTTGATGTGTATCAGACATCCATATGCCTCCAAAATTGTTTTTCTGAATTTACAAAATGTATCTTGAATAGTAGTAATATTGTAGACTATGTTCTAAGTAACTTTTTGAATATTCAAAGTTCATAGTATTCCTAAAATAACAAATTATTCATTGATTTCAATAAATATCAAATAATATACGGAGTTGCCATAAAATTGATGTAGTTAAATCATTTAGAAATCTTGTTCAACCATGAAAAAACTCATTCAATTTATTATTAGATAGTTTGGACATGAATACTTTTCTGGAAAATGTCTAGTCTATATGCGAATTACTAGTAGCAAGTAGCTCACTATCATGTAGTGTATCATGGTATTGATATTGAATTGATAATCAAAAATTCTGAATGGGACTGAGCATATTTGTTCTTCAAACTTCAAAAGCTTAGTTTTTTTCAGTGTCTCACTATAAGATCCCTTCACCTATACCAGTGTTGGTGAGTGCTGTTGCACAGACGAATGTCAACTAGGGATAATCTTTGGTGGATGCAAAGTCTTATCAATTTGAATATTAGTCAAAATTCTGTTGTATCATTTGATCAATCATTGTATATTTTGCCCCAGAACAGATGAGAAGTTTCACGAGTTCGTCAATTATTCAGCAGTCCCACCAAAAACACACGACTCAGAATCTTGTAGGTTCGTTCATCAATCAATCTCAGATTTCACAACATTTTGAATGAAAATGGGATTATTCTTTTCTAAGAGTTAAGAAGTGTTACCAATATTTACGAGCGATTCTCGAATTGATATCAGTATGAAGTAACAAGTTGTATTAGTTATTATCATCAATCAATTTCATGACATTAACTTGGCGTCAGCACTTACACAAGGCGTTTTTTGATGAACAATCCTTCAATGCCATGAAGAGTTGCTATAGTTTTTCTTTGATATCGGAATACAATAAAAGCCATCCAGTACATCCTGCAAGAAGCCATGCAACAGAAAGGGCCTTTGTGCCGCAGTCGGTCTCTGTTTCCTACAATCATTTGTTTTACTCATCCACACTTGCACTGTTTCTCGTACACATTATTCGCAATCTATGAACTCAGTTTTTCATCGTGGTTTGCTACAATTTAATAAGCTTCCATTGGAGGTCAGTCTTGTTTGGTGAGAAAATTCAAGGATGCTTTGATTGAATAAATAAAATCAAAATACTGAATATCAATAGTTTGTAACAGTGTTGGCACTTTAAATTATTACTGTGACACATCTAATGCAATACTTACAGCAAATATTTGTTTGTTCCACTTATTTATCTGCTTTTTGTTGTCAGATGTATATTTATTCATGTTTGCATTTATTATGGTTATCAAGAAAAACCTCTGTTTATAGAAAGATAAATCATATCAAGCAATTTACTTTTATATGTATTGAGTTATGGTTTATTTTATAATTTAGAATTCAAGTATGATTTGTAGACAATTTCTTTTATGTATATTAGGTTTCAATAAACAATTTCGATACTGCAGGCTTTGCCAAGTGCTTATAAATCAATCTTATACCCTCTTGCCAAAGGTACGATCATCTCAGGATGAAATTAAATGTTTCAAGAACTTTGTATGTCTATTCCGGGATTCCGGCTGGTCCATCTTCTCGACGAGTCCACTTAATTTCTTTCCACCTCCTTATGGTGGTCAATGAATAACATCTAGTGTCCAGCACGATTAGTAGGTACTTCACATTCATTCTGATCTCATTTACTCTCTAATTCTTTATTACCCGTGGCTTTTCATTCCTTCTAGCTGGTATATACATACATTCTGTCTTCCTCTCATTATATTTCAGCCACATTTCTGCAAACATATAAATTGTGCTGAAAGTTGTTCCATCTTTTGCCACCATAACAGTGAGTAAAAAATTTAATTCATTGCTGAAGACCTTTACACATACAAAATACAATTTTTTATATGAAAAACCTCATTGGACTATTCAAGTAACACTGAGATTTCCACTAGACTACAAAACTGTCACACGTGTTTCGCTATACAATAGTTTTCTCAAGCGTTTTCATACTTATTGGATTATGTGATGGAATCGGTCGATACTTGATGAAAATTCATAACGCATTCAAGAAACACTTTGTTGGGAGATTTTCACTGAAAATTTTTACAAAAAATAATGACATGAAGTGTTTCTTGAATACTTACTGGATTAGTCAAAATGAAACAAAGTAGTCTAAAATTCATAGTTCAAAATACATAAATCACTAGACCAGGACATCGTAATTTATAATATACATAGACAGTGAAATATCAAATTTTGAAATCATTTTACAAAAGTTAATTCGATAATAGTAAGGATCAGTAGATCTACTTTTGGAAATGTTTTTGTTTCTTTTATTTTCAGAAATATTCAGTGCCTACATTTTTCAAAAGAAAAATGTTGCTTCAGGTTGTTTAATTGTAGAAGAGAATAATATAAACCACATTTACACGTAGTTCAAATTATTTTCGTTCAAGTGAAGAAGCCAGCTTAAAAATAGCATTGAATAATAAACGATATCAGTGGTACACTTTTATTACAACACTGTAGACGAATTATCAGGACACTAATATATATACAAAAATTTTTACATTTAAAGACATGGTGTCTAGAAAATTACATATTAATTTATATAGTAAACCCAAAACATTTATTCAAGCACACGTTAACCTTAAACAATGAATAATAAATATTTTTCGTGTTCCATCTGTATGAAATTGTTACAAAAGCTAATTTCTCCCCATATCCTGAAGATAAAAAAATTCTGTAGGTAAATATTGGGGTATGAGGGAATTCACCTAAAAATAAATATTACGACCAACCCCAGAAAACCATCTTTATCAAATGCGGAAGATACTTAATGTATTCCTTTAGAATGACTCTACATCAATTATTCCATACTTTTGTGACCCACATTCAGTTTCGTTTATAGTGTGTATACATAAAGAAAAGAACCAGTTCGCTTTCGGTAAATTTGCGAAGAGAAAAATAATTCTGAAATAAAACGATGAGTCCTACATTATGAGAAAGAATCTCCTATAATGGTGTATCAAAATGTCTGAAATCAATATCAAGTGCAAAACAAGAATTCAGGTAACTCTGAAACTAATGTAATTTTCAAATCGAAACATGTGAAAACTCTGTAAATAACACGGTTAACTTTTAAAAGAAATGAGATCAAATTCAAATTTAAACTTTGGTAAAATAAATCCAATAATGGAAATGTCATGTCAGGATGTTAGAAACAGTAAAACCTATTTTGTCCTATTTTGATTTCAAATTCGAGGAGCTCGTCTAATCTTAAAGTGCAGAGATGAAGTTGAGAAATAAAAATTCAATGGAAGTACAGAATGATCACAAATTTATATTTTTAGTTTCTTAAATAAATTCGATTTTGAAGTTGAAATTTAGAATTTCAACTCAAAATTTCGAGTTTAATCTCTGAATTGAACCCGAATTTTGAATCCAAAACAAGCACTGTTTCAAAATAGCACTCACACTGAGAAGAGTGTTTGTTGGCTGCGGACTGCAGGTTTTTATGCCTGACCGTTTCATATACAACTGCGGTAGACATTATAAAAAGCGATTGGGCAGCGGTCGATTTGCTTTAGTTGTCCTCTCAGCAATAATTTTTTTCTCTTATTTTGTTGGAATGATTTTTTTAATTTTATTTTCGGATTAGGATATTGTATATATTTTTGGGTACTATATGTTTGAAAGTTATCTAGTACATTATAATAGTTAATAAAGATATAGAGCATTCGTGATAATAATTTGTGAAGCTCAATTCACCACCATAATTTAAGCAAAGGTCAATCGTTTTATATTAGATTTGTCCCACAATCCAGCTAGGAGTTTTGAAGTATTTATACTCAATTCAAAACGGACCTCTTTTCTACAGAAATATAAAATTGATATTGATCTATTTAACTGCACTTTTTCCAGTTGGAACGATATTTTATAGGTTCTATAGATTACAGTGGCAAAAAAAGTGTTGAAAGAGGTTAAAGTTGCTAATGGGTATATTATAATAACGTACAAATGGATCTTTGTTTATGAAAAAAAATGCAAATGTAAAAATGACACACTTAAGCTTGTAGATATGTTTTCATCTTAAAATATACGATTATTAAAAGTCAAGTCTTTGCATGGGGAACTCGTAGATAGTAAAAGAGAGACCATTAAATTGTCGCCAAGTTCACTATTTTAGAGTACTACTGGATGGTATCCTGAAAATTCACTCGTTACTGTTTTAGTTCCGTGAGATACATTACCAGGGTTTCGAAGTTATTCCTTACTTTACCTATACACAGTATATAACCCACAGATAGTAATCGAAGCTAAAGTTTGGAATTACTTACTTTCAGTACATTATAGTCACATTTCATTTGAGAATCCAATTTGTTTTTCAAATTCATATTAGTCACTGTGTTACATTTCGAATTTTAAAATATCAAGTGTTCACCGTGTCCGTATAAGTTACATAAAAATCATTATATTACAGCACTATTTTTAAATTGAATGATTTATTCATGTAAACTGCAGTCAGATATTGCAATTAATGCCAAATATAACTCATGATAAAATGTTAAATGTAAAATTAATTTCAGAAAAAAACACTTCATCGCACATTCAGATGATTCATTTAAAAGAGTATTAATACTACCAATAAATGCATTTTTTCATTCTTGCTAGTAGAAAGTTTCAATTTTCATAATTTTTTCGTTTTAACTTTTCTGCATGTTTGGCAGAATTTCATATATTGCTACATTCTTTCTTAAACGTTTGCACATGCACTTCAGCAGACTTTTGTCAATAGCTTTGGCAGAGTAGTTGTTTTGTGAGATTTTCAAGTATTGCAGATCAAAACATGATGTACTACTTGTTTGATGGACAATATCCAAGCTCTCATTAAGCAAATACCTCATATATATCAATGCTAGTTCTCAGTAGATACTTTGAAAAATTTCTTTTCCGAAGTCATCTACATGATTTCTTTTAATCAACTCCCTGGATTCCCCACACTGTCCATAGACAATAATATTGATATCTAGAGAATGAAACTTTTAAAATAATATGTATGAAAGAGGTCTTCTATCTTGCATATCAATTAATTTCTATAAAAGACAATTTCAAATTAGTTTCATCTGAAATTTGACTTGAATGGAATTTCATCATCTGGATACCATGATGTCTACACTTTCTATAGCCACACCATTCTAATCCCTCCTGATGATTTTCACATGTTCAACAAATTTTATATGAAGATTTGAAAAATATATGTCATATTTGAAACTCATAACTGGCATCTGAATGTATGATATAATATTTAAGTAATGCCATATGTGAAATCTCATTAATGGCAAAAATAAAGTTATTTCCATGAGTGATGTCATAAGATTTCAATTGAAATGTAATAGGTATTAATAATTATGGTAATCACAAATTCACTTAAAATACACAGAAAGACAAAAAACTGCCCCACTTTTGATTGAATTAATCGATTCAAAAATTTTGAGTTAGTGAAACAAATGGCAATATTTTTCAAATTTAAGTGGACAAAAAGTTTATAGTTCCACATAACTCCTTGGGTAATCTATATTGAAAATATGGTAACTCATAGATTTCTTGAAATTCATACCTGGACATCAATAAATTCAAGTTATTTCTTTATTTGTCTATTGCATTGAACTTATAAACATTTTGAGTGTTTCAGTTTTCTTTGTCTTTCATTTGCAAACTAAGTCTACATACTCATGGATGTGAAATAAAAGATATCTTGAAAACACACGTTGAAGAAAAAAATATAACAAACAACAGGAATAAAATTTTTAACAGTCAACTACTTCATTCTAACTAAAGTCCAGGATTCAAGAAGCAACAGCAAGTTGATATAGTGAATAATGTTAATGGACTTTCTGATCAGTTTGTGAACACAAAATAAATAATCAACTTCCTTCCTGTTTTGACATGAACTTTTTGAATCATGGACTAGAAACCAAATCACGTGAAAACTGTAATATGGCATCTGAAAAAATTAGTCGTAATAACGTCAAAATACTCATCTGAGCCATAATTTCAATCGCAGTGCATCCACACCATTCAAATAGTATCTGAAGAGTCTCTTATCGCGAACAAAACCTAACTTCTCGTAAAGTTGTAATGCCGGTTTATTAGTTACTTCAGTCTCGAGGACTACTTCATCTGCATTACCCTGTAACATTTCGCTAATAGCCATTTGAACGAGGTTTGAACCAATTCGAAGTTTGCGATACTTTTGGTCAACGGCTAACATTGCTATGTAACCTCTTTTGATGACTTTACGGTGAAGGTCTAATTTGCATACGATTGCACCTACACATTCTCCTTCGCACATTGCCTGAAAACAGATCTGTTCAATAATAATTTCACCTAACATGGAAAGAAAACAATGGAAAGATAACATATTTTCTAGTATCAACTCTATATATACCTACAAAGGGCATTTGAAACTATCGATTGAACTCCCAAAAATATTTTTACATTCCCAAGCCTTGAATCAAAAAGTTATCAACAGGTTCTTACCAGAAAGCACAGCTTTGGCCAGTTGTGAATGAAATATCTGTATGTGTAAATCGAATAAGGTTCGGACAAATCTTTTTGAATGATTTTCATGATCATTGGCATCTGCATCTCAGACTCGTACTGTATGAAATCTATCTTGTGCTTCACCTCCAGACAATCACCTGACTTGAGTTCGCTGTCTTCTAACTGGACATTTTTTAAACTGTCTGTTATCCCTGCAACATGCTCTCCAGTAATGTTTGAAATTGCTTCTTTCCACTCTGAATTATCTTTGCTACCTCTCATCAAAGTAGAACTACTTGAGGCCCCCTGATCATTATTCACATTGTCAATAGATTGTATTTCGCTAACAGATTCTGATTCATCCAGATTGGGAGTTTGGGTATTATCACAAGAAATATTATTAGTATCTAATTTTTCATCTTCAGTGTTCAGCTTCTTAGTGCCATTTTTATTACTATCTACACTATTTACAGTTCTAACATCCTTTGAAATCTCATTTTCATTTCTGCTACTTTGGTCTACTTTTTTTTCAACTTTGTGGGCAGTCTTCTCTAAGTGAATTGTTTCAGATTCATTTTTATCTTTAATATTTACAGGTTTATCATTGTTTTGCTTACATTTTTTACCTTTCCCATTTCTTTTAACTGGTAATGAGTCATCTTCAGCTATCCCATTTGCAATGCCATTCTTCAGTTCTGAATTTTCGAGGCATTTTTCACTCAAAAAGCAATTCTTAGTTACATCTTTAATCTTTTTTTCGTGTGCGACGGAAGGACACTTATCAACCTTACTTTTTTTATTACGAGTCTTGTTCATTTTCTTCCCAGAATAGAAAAAAATAATCACCTATTTATTCTTCTCATAACATTGTTGGCTTCAAAATGATAAAAATGTTAGATGATAAAATAACTGTAACCAAGACATATTGATGTGGAATTTAGAATTGAGAGGAGGAAGACAGGAATAGGGTCTTGAAGGTTGAAGGATTATGTAGTTCTTTATTTGTAGGTTATTATTCCTGTGAGCTGGTGGTTGTCAAAAAAGCAGGGTGAATCTGAAAAAAGATATTTTGTCAAAAAACCAAATAGTTGTATAACCGTAAGTAGAACACATTCATTAATTTACATTTATAAATATCACCTACATTATTTTAACGCCTTATTTGAAGAAAAAATCAAAATTCAACCTAACCTCACCTAGTTAAACTAATATCAAAGGAATGAATATAGGCGTGAAGCTAAAATCTCCAGACATTACTAGATTCATTGGGGTAAACCGGGGCAGTTTAAACGTACGTTTCCGCTTCAAAGTGTATACTGTTTACTGAAGTTGATAGCAGTGATTATTTGAATACATGTTATATGTTTCTGCTATTTCAAAAAATATTATCCCACTTTTTGAGTAAGATATTTATTAGGTATATAGGGTTTTTCTCCATATTTTCTTGAAGATTTTTTTCATTGCCTGTGAAACCCGTAATCTCTCGTTTATTTAGTTGAGAAGCATCAGTGCTGTTAATCTGATTTGTATTCTCTAATTTCAGTGTAATATGTTAATCTCATAGGAGTAGTACTATGAGTATGAGATGAGTAAGTGTTCGAGTTTCTTGTACTTACTGGGGTGCAATTCTTGAAATGATTTCTATACAGAAAAAGATCGAATTACGTCATTTATCAACTAGATTTTATTAAGGTTATTTTTGAACGTGTTTTTATGAATATACTTTCAACTGTGATATCTCAGTGAATACTTATTCAATTTATTTGAAATGAGCATTTGAATCAGTACACTTTGCCAACGTCACACAGGTCGATTAATTCCGTCAGCTGAAAAATTGTGTGTTCGGGATTCGATGCAGTCGACGAAGGCTGCTTTTGTCTGGTCCTGATTGGCGAAGGTTCCACCAGTGAGAAAGTTATCAAAGTGATTGAAAATATGGTAGTTTGTTAGCGAGAGGTCTGGGGAGAATAGTGGGTGAGGCATTCTTTCGAAGCTCAATTCGTTTAATTTTCGTCGATTTCCTCACAATAGGACTCTGCTGTGATGGATTGGCTAGGTTGCAGAAAGTTATAGTAAATCATACCAGCCGTTTACCACCATACAGTAACCATAGCCTTTTTTGGTGGGTTTTTGCCTTCCGGAAGTGCCTGGGTGGCTCATCCGTGATTTTTCAAAATTCGTTGTACTGAAGCATGTGATACACCTAAATCTTTTTCTGCACTGCGAATGGAAGCTGCTGGATATGCATAAAAATATGCCAAAACGTTAACAGTATTGTCCTCATTTGAAG
>WOGR01006639.1:0-12944 GCA_015342045.1 Leptinotarsa lineolata
AAAAAGAAACTATAAATATAAATAAAATAAAATAAATAAAAATGAAATTTTTAAGAATCAGTTCAAAACGCTGTTCTATCTGAGATATGTGTTAATTGCGTCAACTCAATTTGTTTTCTTTACTAGAGATCAATTAACACATGAAAAAAGGTTCTATCCGTTTTGAGAATACACTCTTCAATGTTCTTCTTAAAAATATGTTTGCTATAAATAATTCTTATACTTTCTGGCAATGTGTTGTATATTTAAGGTACTAGATAGGTAAGAGTTCCATGCTCAACAGCTCTCTGTGCTCTTGGAATTTTTAGAGCAAAATATATGGTCTTCAACTTATTGATAATAAGTTCCAATTCTTCTAGCAAAAGCTAGTGACTAACCGTGTCGAAAGCTTTTGTCAGATCTACGAAAACAACCAAACAACTTTTCTTGCTAACAACAGCATTATATATATCATACAAGTGAGTTTTGCAATAGCGCCTTCGATGCTTTTGCTTTCACGAAAATCATATTGTGTTTCCGAAATAATGTTATTCTGGTTCAAATACATCACCAATCTATTTTTTATGATTTTCTCGAATAATTTGGCAAAGGATTAAGTTGAGGATATTGGTCGATAGTTTGATACACATGTTCTTTCTCCTCCTTTGTATAATGGTTTAATAGTAGCAGTTTTGAAATGCTTTGGTACTTTACCAGTTTCTATACATAAATTAAAAATATAGGAAAGTGTTTCTGATATATAATCAGATGAAAGTTTGATTATTTTTTATATTGTCCGGTCCAGGTGCTTTCCGATTTTTTAAGGTCAAACACATAGCTCTCAGTTCCTCTTTATCAGTTGGTTTTGTGAAAAAAGATTTATTCAAATATTCAAAATTTTGCTCTTTAATTGGATTTGTAATTTTTTCTGTTAATTGTTGCCCTACATGTGAAAAATAATTATTTGCTCAGCTATTGCAAGTGAATCTGTAATATCAGAATTGTCATTTAATTTTATTTTCCTGATATTTTCGTGATTATTTCAATAATTATTCGTGTAATCATTTATAACTCCCCACAATCTTAAATCGCGATTTCTGAATTGAAAAAGTCTTGTTCAGTTTTTTTAATTAATTTGTTCAGATGATTTCTATAACTCACATATTCAATTTTTGGCATTATCTATATATGTATAAATGAAATGATTCGCTCGTTTCTTTATCGAATTTATTATGCCCTGGTTGGTTGGCTTCTTTTTTTCTATGTAAGTGTTGTTGTCGCGGATTTGACTGAACTCTCATATATGTTAAAAAATATATCAAAAGCTCCATTTGAATCTGAGTTTACATATATTTCATCCCAATACTGATTTTGTAATAGCAGTATTAATTTGTGTTCATTCAGTTTCTTATAAATATTTGGACATGGGTGATTTTCCTTCCTTTCAATACAATGCAATGAATGCATAGTTTTTAACATTAGAGAAACCCTGAAAAGATCGACTGCAGCTTGAGAAATGGTTCTGATGCAGATTCTGTGGTTGTACTTCCTTACTTCGCAAGATTTTCTGGACAACTATCCTGAAAATCTTGCGCAGAAAATTAGATTAGATGATTTAGGGAACACTTGCTACATAAATAGCATTTTACGAGTGTTGTTCATGACGAAGAATTTCAAGAACGGCGTTTTAACGATGAATGAAATTGTTTCCTACTTATTCACCAAACTGCCATATATTCAATTCGGGAAGAAACTCAAAATCAACCATATTTATATATCACGGATGAAATTTCAAAATACTTTCAGCACTGATTGGTGAACAACTTTCTTTTCGCCTTCCTTTGAAGGCTTCTTTTGAACCGGCATGAACGCTATCTGTATTGACTTAGATATCGAATCGATGTCTTTTTGAATATTTTTTATTTCGCATCTTTTATAGTCCTTCGAGATCAATAACAAATTAGATTACGGGATGAAAAGGCTTGATGAAACACTTGGACAACTCCTGGCTGAATTCTTCATCATTTCAATCCACTCGGTATTCAATAATGGAGTAATTGAGTTAAAAATACTTTTGTTAACGACATCAAGTCTTCAATTTGAAGTATGAAATATATTCTAATGAAATTATCCCTAATGAAAACTCCAGAAGACGGAAATATCGCCAACTTCAAACTTCCCTCGATAAAATGTAATGATATTTGGGAAATAAACTTATATAAGCTTATATTGAAGTTGGAAGTTGGGATGTATCACTGTCCATATAAAGTAACCATTGTGGTTTCAGTGAAATGATGATAAATATATTTGAAGACTTTTGATCAGGGTAGAGTTTTATTTCATGCTTGATAGCAATAGAAGGTAAATAAATTGATGGATCTAGCCATTACTACGTGGTAAGAAATCATCATGAAATAAGAAAAATGAATAGTTTCTATATTTTTTACCACTTTTATTCGTAACGGAAGTTACTGCAGTCTCGTCCTATAAGGACATTTTCAAACTTTTACATTAAACTCAGTTTAATGTACGAATAAAAGTAGTAAAAACCATAGAAAATTTCCGTTTCTCATTTTTCATACTAGGTAAATTCAATTATTCCCGATGAACTGTTCATTTCTTAAATATCGGTCATATGACGTTTTTTATCAAACGTCTCTAAATAGATCAAAATATTCTAAAACAATTACGTTATATCGTGCTAATGAAAACGATTCATAAATTTCATACAGTAATATTTGGTAGAACATAAACCTTTGTAAATATGTCTTACTAGAGAATCGACTTGGCTTCGCACGGGTGAAAGAGCATAAATACCTACATTATCCAAACTATCGATTTTGACTATATTCATGATAATAATTACAGATTTCCACAATTCAGACTCTATTTCCAATACGCCTTACATTACATGAAATCTCTGCTATTATTATCATGAATAGTGTAACAGGTCAGTGTATTCAAAAAATATCAATTTTGATTTTGAAATCTCTCTGTCTGCGACTGAAATCTCCAAATTGAAACACTACGTAAACAAAATCAACGCAATTGCAACCTTTTTTCATTATGCGTGTCGCATCAGTTTGTCAGGTCGCTTGAATTCATTTTCTTGCGCTTTCGAAAACAAAAAAGCATAATTTTGATTCATGATAAAATATCAAATTTCAACAATAAAGCCAAGTATAATATGTGGTATATGGTGTATAATATTGAAAAAAAAAGAATACGTGGTGAATGAAATTCAACAAGATGGAATTGAAGTATCAAACATAGACATGGCTAACAACTTCAATAATGAGTTCTCATAATTCATACAGCCACAAAATGCGGATTTTGATTACATGAATGGCAATATTTCAATATGCGAGAAATCTATTTTCTTGCTTCCACTAACGGGACCCAAATTTACAGAATTAGTGAAGACCTTAAAACATTCAAACGCAAGAGGCCATAATGAGATATTAAACAATTTATTGAAAAAATTTTCTCATGAACTTTCCGGCCAATAACCTACATCATAAACTTGTCTACTGAAAATGGAATTTTTCCGTTTATTCTGAAACTGGCAAAAGTGACATAGATGTTTCTATAGGGAATAGAAACCTCTATGAAAACTACAGGGAAATTAGCTTACTCTCAAGTATTTCCAAGCTTTTTGAGCCAAATATAAAAAATCAAATAGTCTTTCTTCACAATTATCAACCTTTTTTCAGAAAACACGGTTTCACAAAAAACAAAATTACGGAAACAGCACTTTATGAGTTCAGTGAGCATGTGGTAAATGCATTTGATGGTATATTCCATGTTTGCGGATTGTTTATAGACTTCTCCACAGCTTTCGATTGTGTTAATCATTACCTGCTATTATGGAAATTGAAAAGTCACGGTAGTGTAGAGGGTAGCACATCCGCCTTTTAAGCGGAAGACCGGGGTTCGATTCCCCACCGGGCCACCGTGCTGGGGAATCGCACGTTAAAAGGTAAGGCTTCGTTAATCCATTCCTCGCACAAGTTTCGACTTCTGAGGGTTGACGTTCTTCAGCTGGTTATTGGAACAAACAACAACAACAAAAGATATGGTGTTAGAGGAGTTGCTCTGGATTTAATTAAATCCCATCTGGAAAATAGAGGTCAACGTGTCAGTGTTGGAAACACTCTGAGTCAGTTGACAATCTATAGGCAGGGTGTCCCACAGGGATCAATACTAGGACCTATACTATTTTTGATATAAGCAAATGACCTGATGGAATATTTCTGAGAATTATCAAATATTCACACAGTAGCGTATGCAGATGATAACAATTTCATAGTGGATGTCACGATCCTACAGAAAAAAACCCAGGATAAATATAAACAAGTAGGCAAAAAAAATCACTCAACATTCAATACATTTGAAACTATGATGATGAAGTTCACAATCAGTAACTCGCCCGAATATTTTGTTATCCATGAAAACGAGAATCTGCAAATCGAATCTTGCACTTCTACCAAAATGTTAGGCGTCATCTTGGACTACAAACTCACATGGACTCCTCATATTGAGACACTTTGTATAAAACTGAGAAAAAACTGCTATACTCTGAGATTTATGGCTAAGTTTTGTAGTAAAGAGATTTCAACGAGCTTGTACTATGCAGTCATGAACTGTCACTTGATATATGGAATTTTGAGAATTGGGTTAACGGATCTGCTGCTGAAAAAATATTTATTTTGCAAAAAAATGTAAAACGAGTCATTCTTGAAAAGTTTTCTCTATCTTGGACCTGAAATGTTCAATAAGTTAGTAGAAACAATTAAAATATCACCAAAACCGAAAATTTTCAAATAATGAAAAATGAAAGTTTCCATGTTTTTTTACCAATTTTTTTTGTAACTAACGTTACTGTAGTTTCGTCATATAAGGACGATGATGATGATCTTCTACCACGTAGTAACAGCTACATCTATCAATTTATTTTTATCCATGAAGGGTAAGTTTTGGCGAAAATTGCTGCATAAATATTTGAATTTTTCCAAATTCTGTTTTCATTAAGCATTCAGTGCAAACTGAATTTTTTTTCACTGACAAAATCAAACTTTTTTAATAAAAATTGATATCTGAAGCTATAATTTCATTAAGAACAATTTGTTCGGAATAAAATCCAGTGGAAGCCTTTCGTGTGGTCAAATAATGTTGATCATCAACTACTTCTTGAAAATGCTATGTATTACAGTAATGAACCAACAACTGGCGCCAAATTTTCACTTCACATCGTTTCAAGTAATTTAGTTGGCACCATTTACAATATACAGCCGATATGAATCTTGAGAGTATGCCAAAACTATTGTTTATTATTTCATTGCTCCCAGAAAGAATTGCCACCAGCCAAGAACCGTTCGATTTTTTCCTCGAAAGCGATTGCCAACTACAAAGTAGACATATTTATATGTCTCTATGCATGAGCCGAATAACAGTTCCAAAGAAATGAAACATTTTATTATTTCAGAATCAAACATTAGTGAAATGGTTTGTTTAGTATAGCAATAGACTGGACTTCTACCTGTTGTCCACTTTTGATCTGAAACGAAATCTGGCGAACAAGGATTGTCAAATGCTACAAACTATTTTGTCATGAACACTTACACTAAGACAATTGAAACATTTATTCCAATAGAAAAAATACACCAGATTGCAATGAGTGGTTTGTGAGGATTCTTCAGTTACTTAGAACTTGACCAATGATTAGGTCAACAGTTCCCAATATCCATAAATCTGTAGTGAATTAAGACGTTGAATAGAATATTCTATTAATAATGATGATAAAAATCGTTTTTATTGACTGAAATAATAAAAATTATATAAATACATAACAATATGACATTACAAAACATAGAGAAAAGAATATCGGCAGAAGAGACTTGTTCTTCCACTCAACCACGAAATGTGCATCTCAAGTAGATGCACAAAAGGACGTTTAATAATGTGAGATACTAATGTAGTTGGATTTGGATCAGTGTTTTTTCAAAGGAAATGCTTCAATTCATTTCTAATGCGAGAGATTTGTTTAAAATTCCATTCTTAATGTGTTTTTTGAATAAAATCAATCTAGTTTATCACATTTAAAAAAAGGACCAAAAACCACATCGGCATAGTTTGCGTGAGATAACATGAGAGATTGACATAAATTTGTTTTGAATCGCTTTTTCAAAATGTTTTCATTTGAATATATATCAATCTCAAGCCATTATACGCTCTTTTTAGAATCAAAGACACGTGGGAGAAATATCTAAGAGAGTTGTGGTCCCAGATTTTTTGTGCTATTCTCTATGGGTACATCCTCATTGCCAATCACAATTTTCAATTCAAACAGGCATCTCTTTCTAGCTGACGATCTTCCAAATTACACTTTCGACTTTGATGGATTTATTTTCAGGCAGTACTGATCAGATAGATGCGCAAGAGAGTTGAGATCATTGTTGAGTAAGCTGATAGCATGTTTCAGGTTTTTTTCATGAAAAGAAAGATATATTTGAGTATCATCATCATAGGTGTGAACTGAACAGTGTTGAATTCTAGGAGGGAATCGTGATGTATAAATCACAAAACGGAGCGGACCAATGATTGATCCCTGGGGATCCTGAAAGAACTGGGGAAGGAATTGAAACTCAATTTTCATTAAGCACGGACTGTATTCTCCCAGCTGATGAGCTTACTAGCATCTGCCGAAAATCCTAGATAAGGAAAAATATTTATCAATAATTCCTGATTCAAAAGATCAATTGCCTTGGAGAAGTCAAGAAGGACCAAGGTGGTTAGTCATTTATGATCCGTGGTCATATAAATATCGTCTCTCACTTTCAGGAGTGCCGTAGTGCAGATATATCCAGGGCGGAATCCGGACTGACATGTGGATAGTAACGAATAATTATTTAGATACTCTCGTATCTGTTCATCAATGTTTTTTTCAAAAAGTTTAGACAAACAAGAAAGAAAACTGAAAAGTCTCAGATCTGAGTATTGCCTAGGTGGCATTTTTTCCATAGGAGGAATTACAAAAGACTTTTTCCGAAGTGTAGGAAATGTGTACGTATCAACGGTCCCATTCTGGAACTTTCCTGACACGCCTTTTTCGTTCTCATCTCCAGTTCAGCTGACCCCGTATCAATGGTTCAAAAGTGATCCGCGAAACATTTTTTTCAAACTTCGCACTTCATGAGGATGACAATGAATTTCTGGGACATTTAGTCCATCGTATGCGAAAGTACCCCGTTCATTATACCAGCAAATCAAAACTACCACATCATAAGCACTATTTCATTTAACATGTCTTCTCCATGCCCTACCCATTTATTCACCCTCGGAAAATCAAACGAACATATTCAAACGTTTCCACTCCTCCAAAACCTGCGATAAGGACGCTTTCATTAAATATAAATTTCCAGCAGATCTCAGCTCGTTTCCCTTCAGTAATGTATGAAAAATCTCGAACGACTCGTCATTTATAAATGATTTTTTTTGCGAATTTATCTTATGTTCAGCATCTAATGATGATCAAAGTATTTTCAGATATAAAAATTGAGAGGGACCTTCCATTCCAGGAAAATGATGTGGTGAACATTAGGTGAGTGGTGTACGCAAAATGAGATGTCATTAAATATTGATAAATGCTTCTTAATGGTTTCCTGTCGAAAGAGGAAAATATATTGCAACCCCCGAGTAAAAAATATACCATTGGCAGCTTGATTTCGTCCAACATGTTGTTACAGAAAGATATATTCTATTTCCTTAACGACGTGGGGTTTACGTTCATTACAATTTGCCTGGAATTTCTCAGGCATTTTTCAAAAAGGCCAGACTTTTTAGAAATGTATTCACCGACTTTAAATAAAGAGGTTATTGATTTCACATTTATTTATTTAATATTTTCAAAACTTCATATTCAATAATTTGTTGAAGATTCGAAACAAATATTAAAAAAAATATTCCTGCGAAACTCTTGATTGAATTATGACAGTTCTTTTTCATGGTTTGAATTCACTCAGCCTTCAGGAACAGTGCATGTTTTATTAGAATTGGTTCAATAGTTTTCAAGATACGCACTGATACATATAAATGTAACGGCCTGGCTTATTGATACGAGCTACGGGTGTACTGTCAAAAGAAAAACATCTCAGAACCTTGATCAAATTCTAGTGCATGTAACACGAATCTGGCCTAAATCAAACTGTTGTCAAGGTAATCGATAACATAGTCGCCAAACCGTACTATATGAGTTACTGGGGTAGAATAGTATTACTCTATAGCAAACTTGATGAAGTTGTAGTATTACATATATTTTCTTGGTGTGCCCGACGATTATGAGGTTGCCTCAAAAGTTCAAGTGTTGGGATTCAACTCACCCATAGCAATACCATCCAACGTTGAAATCCTAGTTGAAACAAGATAAGTCTGAGTTTTGCAAATAGCCTTTTGTCTTCATTTACAACAACAGTGCTATGCCCTGTGAGTTATGTATAGTTGAAGCCCAATATCAGCGAATGTTACCTTTGAATACGACGTTCCATAAAACACTGAGTTTCGCTTGAAACATTACCGTGATTTGAGATACTGGCACACAACCATCGGCATCTTTCGATTTCATACCATTTTTGTATTAGTTATCTGGGAGCTGTCCATTTCTTCGGAAAACACTGCAGACTCTTAGGCTTATTGCGTTTATTCTTCCATGTTTTCGTGACACCCATTTCCTCAGTCTCATTCCCTATACTTTTCTGGATGTTCATCATATTCTTCTGAACATAATTTTATACATCGATATATTACTTGCCTCCTGTGATTCAGTGCCTCACATTTGCATAAAATGTGTAGAGCTGTCTCTATCCCTTCGTTGCATAATCTGTAGCTGAGGTCTCCGTTGTACAGCCCCATTTTGTTTAAGTGTCTTCTAAGCGGACAGTAACCGGGTAGCAGCCCTATGATCACTCTGAGTCGATCCCTACTGTATTGAAGTAGTTCTTCGGTTCTTTTATCGGACGGTTCCTCAATGAAGGTTCTACTGTGTTTGTTGCCAGTACTCTGTATGCTTCCTACGGGTCCATGTCGTAATCCGGTTTCGTATCAATGATTTTGGTACCCCTAGAGCTGGTTCAGGAACCATATATGAGGTTGATGATCTGTGTCTTACACATTCATCAGCTTCATCAATGCCTGTGATTCCTGAATGCCCTGGGACCTAGTACAAAGTTAATTTGTTCCTGTTTACAAGTTCATTCAGTTCTTCACGGAATTTCCAGACCAGTCTCGATGTCACCTTCGAGTTTATTAGAGCCCAAAGTGCGCTCTCACTGTCTGTTAAAATACTGATCCGCTCATTTTGTTGAGGCCTCAAGTTCATACCCATTTTGGCATCATAAAAAATTCTGCATCAGGCAACTCTTCTACTTCTAGTTGATCCTTTCAAAAGACCCATTCCGCCATTGAACAAGCCGTCAGACCCAGAAACATTTATTTTCAGCCTATCTTTTGATCCTACTGCCAGTTGGAGTTGAGGCTGAAGTCCCCCTTATAGCACGAGGATAATATAAATGAAATATCATTATCGGGAATTAGGAAAAAGTGAAACAATTGTGTGACTCAAATTATTTAAATTTCACTATTTAAAAAACGAATTTACTCACCTTCAGCAACTATTGTAAAAATTTAAACTTGGATGAGTATATTTCAGAAATCGAATGACACTCAGAGTTTCAATGTATTTAATACAAATTATGACGAATTGAAATTGGACCACCATGTTGAGGCGCTGAAAAAATGGTTTCAGCATTAAGAATTGTTGCTAATGAAATGATCAATAACAGAAATGGTTTACCACTTTCTGGAAGAAGCTCATTTGATTTATGGAACGGCTTTTTGGGTATACCTACTACAGTCAACAACTTTTTCACACAGTGTATATTGTAGAAGAGGGTGTCGTGCTCGAGTGAACGAGAGATATGTAGACCATTGTTTTTAAATGAAGGAATTCTGACACTCACCTACTCATTTATTTCTGAACATGTGTTTTTTAACTACCCGTCAATTACTAACAATCCGTCCTTTACAAACTTTGATGAAAAATTCTGTAATTCATGAATGCAAAGTGATGTTTAATCTTATACCATCTGAAGTGGAAAATATAAACGACCTGAAAATCAGGAAATATCTCGCAGGAGATACAATAATAATATCGTATTGAAATGAAAAAATCTAAGGTCCTTGCGGCAAATACGGTCCAGTGTGTGATGAGCCAATATTTTTCAAAAACTTGCATCTGAATGATTTTGAATGGAAAATTATTTCACGCACACATGAAATTCACTTGAAATAAATTTGTCTGCCTAGCACTGAAATCGCTGAAGTGCCACCTTAATGGTAACTAGTCAAACCTTACGGGGAATAGTGTAATTACGTGAATAACTTTTAGTAATTCAAAATGGTGAGTATTTTGTTCGATTGTTATTATGTAGATGGAATAATTAATGGAACGTTAGAATATATCACTGTTTTCTATTAGTTTGCAATTCATTTCCTCATGGACCATCTTCTAATTAATCCTTTGCAGGTTTCTGAGAACATATCCCTTCGGTAATATGGACCAGGAAAATTGACTCTGGGCCTTATTACCCTACCAAACTAATTTTGATATGGCATGTTCTGATGTCTCAATTTAAGTTTATTCTGTTGACTTATCATCATTAACCTGAAACTTGTATCATCAGAAATTTCTTATAGTGGGGAATTTGAACTTGTGGTATTTCTATTAGTTAACATGGCATATGCTTTGCTTGGATTGAGATCAGGATAATGATATTATTGATGTATTCAATGATCATTTTTACTTACAGTGTGCAGTCAACATACCTCATTGATATGTGAAGCTGACAAAAAAATAGAGGAGTTTTCCATTGCCAATGACGTCCATTATTCTGAGAGAATAATAAGAATAAAGTTAAAACTTCAACTTGTGTGAAAACCGACCAGAACTTTCAATATGGTTGCTGAATGCTGTTTGATTGCTGTGTTTGAGAAAATGTGTCCAAAATATGTTTTTACAGTTCAACCGACCACTCTTTCGGAACTAGTGCATGTTTAGGATTAACGAGGTTTTACATTTCAACTGCAATATAATAATAATGAATGTTGCCTAATATAATGATATATGATAATAATAAAATGGCAAAATTAAATAGTTTTGCGAAACTATATCCTCAATTCCGAAACGTTCATTTAAAACATATTGAGACCGTACTCTCTTATTCCGTTTTTCGTGTAATTATTCCATGATTATTCGACAAAATGATGAATATATTATAGAGAACAAACCAAAGACGTACTTATTTATTCAAAGCTCTGAATAGATTATGGCTTGACCGGATATTCATTCTGATTCTAATAATCCGTTACATGGCCGAATAGATACTGCATAATCTCTTCATTATTAGGCGGGTCATGACTATCATGGCAGAAACCACATTCACGATGTGTTTACACATACCCTCTGATTACCACTTAATCTTCAATTGGAATAGTAATGATTTTTGAAAAAGAAAAGTTATCTTTGGGTAGAAGGATTTTGGCTTTCTACTCTTCCATCACTGAAAAGAAAATGTAGAAAACTTCCAATGAAAGAAAGAAAGGAAATAACTACGATATGAACTCTTTATGAAAATAACTAGTTTATGTATGTTGTATTGACCTTCACTATTCATAACCAAGGTGATATGGCTTTCTACTCTTCCATCACTGAAAAGAAAATGTAGAAAACTTCCAATGAAAGAAAGAAAGGAAATAACTAAGATATGAACTCTTTATGAAAATAACTAGTTTATGTATGTTGTATTGACCTTCACTATTCATAACCAAGGTGATATGAAGTAAACAAGATCAAATGTCAAATCTGATTCTGCGGATTAACACCTAGTACTACGCAGTTCTTCAAATGATGACACAAAGACGTATTATTCTATTCTATTTTTAGCCTATGTACATGTAATCAATTATTTCACTATAAATATCATCCTGCGAGATGAAATGAGTTAGTGATAGGATTTTCATTCAGATACACGTTTGTAACTTCTATAACTTGTATTCTGCAACTCAAGGGAACACATTACTGTTCCCCTTTTTCAAAATAAAATACTTTTTATGAACTTATATTTCAAAAGTGTGATATAACCGATTGACGCAGTCGATAGGATCCGTTTGAAAATCCTGGTTAGGTTGCTTATCCATGTTTTGGTATTCCGGATAACTAGCAGTTTACTCTTCCGTTTCAATGTCATGAGAATTTTTGTGAAATTCTCCAAAGGTTTGGTATTCTTGATAATTAGCTGTATAATTATCAAAATCTGGTGAGCTGATATGATATGCTTTCTGTGTACTTGTTTTGTTAGAATTTGAGTTTGGTTGGATTGTTGATTCGGGTTTTGTTTTAGTACTGGTGGCCTATTCTGATTAGTCACAGTTATGAATGTATTGGGCCTAAAATTTTGAGATTGCGGATTTTGTGGTCTTTGGAAATTATGAAATTGAGGGTTTTGTCTTTTTGGGGATTTTGTTGAGTTAAATGAAAACTTGTAGAGAGTGCTACATATTGTTTCAAATGACTGCAGGTGAAGAGTTTTTGAAAACTGATGATTGAGCAATTGGATGACCTCACTAATGGAATATCACCTGATATTACACTCTCAAAGTTCAAAAGTTCATTTCAATTTCTGTTGAAGAAATTCTACAAAAAAAATCTCAGGTATGTGAGTCTTTTCCTGATCGTATGTATATGCATATACTCTATCGATTTCTGATACACAGAGTTATTTATATAATTGAATAGATGAGAGAGAGAGATTATTATTTCGAAATAAATTTCGAAATAATAATCTTTCCCAAAATACCAACACGGTAGGCTCTGGTAGGTAGGGTCTATTGGAAAACAACTACTTTCTTGACTG
>WOGR01006640.1:0-12943 GCA_015342045.1 Leptinotarsa lineolata
CAGTTTTTGGTCAAAATTCGATTGTTGTATAATTTGGTATGATCAAATAGCATCTCAATTCATTTACCATCTTAAACGCGTAGGCTTTGCTTGGTTTCTCACGGTAAAAAGAAAAATGTAAAATTACATATAGAAACCTTAGTAATTAGTTGCCAACGTTTACACTCGATTCGGTATGATACATACTTGATGTAAATTTCATCTCATGATAAATTAAGTGAATATACTTATTGAATTCTCAAGACTCGTTGTGGAACTACGCAAGTTTTTATGGAATTATCGTATTGAAATTTCAATGATGTGTGGATTTTACTTTGTAAAATTACACAAAATCGTAAATTTACAAATGAAATTTCAATATAGTGGTTCCAATTTTGTAAAACTAAATTGTGAATGTTTACATTTCAGAAGTAAGTTTCAGTTCAGTGTGTAATTTTACTTTTTTCTGCTGAAGGTCCACTGAATCCAAAAATAATGAAATTTTCATAGTATGCTTTTCATTAAATGTCTATCAACTGAAGACATTGATTTATTTTTTCCAATTTCCTGAAAAAAAATCAAAATAGGAATACTTTCAAAAATGTGCACAACAGCAGGTCCTTTATTCATCTTGTTCACTGATAATGAAATATTCAACTCATTAATGATAGTATGAGTAAACTTAGAAAAACCTCATAGTATGTTATTGGTAGACGGGCAAAATAGACATTGAAATGTACTAACAAATTAAAGAAATTTTGATACTCTCATCAAATATTGAAATTATTGAGTTACTAAATTTGTTATTATAGAACAAAGAATTCAATAAATCACGAATAATATGTCGATCATATGTGACTAACAAATTTTATACTTTATTTGTATATATGTATTATGTCTTCGTATATGTGTAAGTTATTAAAAAAAATTTCATTATAGTAGTATCTGGCCTCAATAAATTTATTCATTTTATTCTTCAAACATATTTTGTTTTTATATCAAATGTATCATTGATATCAAATTGTTGTTATTCAAACAAATAATTAATTCAACATTTTATGCTGTATAAGCAAGATCAGATGGATCATGTAAAATGAAAATTTACATAATTAAACTAATATTCAATAGTATTCTTTCTTTTTTTCTCTAAATATCAGAATAAATCCAGAAATTTCTGGTGATTTCGTAGAAACACATAATTTTTTGTGTTCGACAATAAATTATGTATAAAATATGTAATGATTGTGTAATTTTAAACCAATTTTTTTCAGTGTATGGCAGGAAACATGAATGCGTTTTTGATATCTGTTGAGAACTGTCAGACGTTTATGAACATATAAAAGATGTATTCAAATGATGAAAAGACTGATATGCTATTTAGTTATGCAAAATCAAAAGAGGATTTCTATTTGACTAGTAATTGAAATAAAGGGCGAAGTTCATCATCCGTAATACAATGCATCACGGAAAATGTTCTTCCAATGAATTTCTTCAATTTCACCGTAGATATGAATTACTAGAGGAGTTTTCATGCAACATCATGCTATAAAAGGAATTGTGTTTGAGTAGGGTTCAATATATTTTTCTGGATCACAAGGTGGTTCATTTACCTATACCTCAATGTAGTCCACTATCTTGGTCAATTTTGTTTTAAATAGGTAATGGATAGGATATTAACAAAAACGTGGATATTACGAAGTTTTCAGTTAATTTTAGAAGATAAAATGACGATGAGTAACCCTGTTAGACAGAAGAATAAAGCAAACCCAATTCACATACACATGAAAAACGCCTCTAGTACTTGTCACCTGCGGTGACTTTGATAAAATGCGCTATCAAATTATGGAATATTTCTATCTATATTATAAATTGAAATTTATATTTTTTGAAAAAGTTGCTACAAAAAAGAGCAGTAGAACTTTTCTGCAAATAATTTCATGAGGTTGTATATGTAACATATCTTAGATAGTTTTTTAAAAACGCTGATATCCAAAAAAATATTTGGAAATTGTAGAGAATTTCATGAAAATACTCACCCAGTTTATAGTAGCTGTGATAGTTCAAACGATATTTCAATTTTCATCTGTCAAAATCTGTTCCGTTAACTAGCTGTCTCCCCTTCACGAACAACAACCCTCATAAAGCGAAACTTATACGAGGTAAGGATTAAGGAGGTCTTACCTTTCAACGTGCGATTATTATACAATATGATTCTTTTGTTCTGACTACCAAATGTTAGAAACATTTTTTAAACTTTTGACACCGAATAAAAAATCTTTCGGAATTGCTGGATCTTTTCAAGTATTGTTTTCCAGTACAAAATTAAGGTCTAGTAAAAAATGTGCTGTTTACAATTTGATCGATAGATCGAACTCTTCAGTATTTGATGTCTCGAATAATACTAACAGTTTACAACAAAATAATACCATCAAAGCTCCTCAAAGTGAGAGCTTTCCCCTTAAAATTTTCAAATATAATTGGAAGTTATACATTTTCGTTTGTTGTACACTCGCATTGCAGAAAAAATTTCTAGCTAATTTGAAATACATTTTACTTGGTCGTTGTCAACTAAGTAATACATTATATACCAAAAAAAATCTTTCGAGACATCACAAATCGTTATGACTATTACTACCTGACAAATTTCTACACGATAAATTCATTACCTGAACTATTTACTCTTATAGGAACAACTCATAATACTGGAGAATAATGAAAACAAAGAACCTTTACCCGAGCTATCATTTTACCTATTTTCAAGATCTCTCTACATTGCAAACTGAATTCAGTATAGGGAACAATTCAAGTCTATTTGATCATTGAGCAATACTCCCGAATTTTTACGTCAATTGATTTCTAAACATTCCAAAAGGTTTGGTTTTGAACCTTTCTCTTCCAAATCCAATACGTCATAACCGTGTTTGAACTATTGAACTCCTACCCCTCTGTCAAAAGATGGTTCACAAATGTTGAATTGGTCTTTTCATTTAAAAAACTACATTTATGGTCTTTTATTCTTTAGGAAAAAGTTCTTCCGGTTTGTCCGATATAAAATTTTGGACTAGAACTTGTATACTCCCGATCTATTTAACACAGGAGTTTTACCTTTATTGTCTTTAATGAATTCATTCAAATTATTATTTGTTTTGTAGGTTAAGTTTAATTCTTTGTTTTTTTAAAAAACGAGCGATACTATTAGTAGGATCAACAAAGTAAGTTAAAGTTACATAACGTTTAGTATCATTCTCTGAATCTGGATAGACCTCGTTCAGAACTTGTTTTTTTAATTTTTGGAAATAATTGAGTCAGTGATATCTACCTCGTAACCATTGTTAACGGCACTCTTTGAAATTTGCTTTCTGAAAGTGGAATATTCAATAGTCTGTGAATCATAAAATCGAATGCTGCTACTTAATGTTGATATGGACGTATAGATAAGTTATGTATAATGGTTTCTGTGTAAGATGGTTTGTGAAAAACTGCAGTATAGGTATAGGTTTATAAAATGAACTCCTGGAAAGTATCCCCACCAAACATTTTCGAGGTACAAAATTTTTATATTTATTTCACATCGTATAAAACTACTAGAATAGCTTCAGAATTATTCTCCGAAAGTAGGAGACATCGAGGTCACGTTGAAAAATTTACAATTATTCATTGAGGAACTGAATTTTTCCAAGTTGTGTTATTCTTTCAGAAAAGAATAAATTATTTGTCTCTCACTTGACCATTCTCTCATTGCAATCATCATTTTAAAAGTTTTCAATCTGTTGTTTATTTCGTTATTTTTCTTCGTGTTCCACTAATCGATTATAATTATTTTGCAAAATGACTACTAGACCGGGTAAACATTAGGATTCATTTCAATTCCATTTAAATGCTTCCTCTGCAATGCTTTGTCCCATTATAGTTGATTCACATAATGGTAGTTAACCGGTTGGAATCCTCATTCTGGTCGCCCACACAGAAATAATTTCAACTGAGGCCATTTCTTTTAATGAGGACGAAGTGAAAAGTGAGGAGCGATACCTCCTTCTCCGCTGTGGTTTATAATAGTCACTGGACCAGTTGACAGGTGCAGTGTTGGAACTATTTTTAAAGCAAACTAGGTTCGTATTTAATCTCATTCATCAATTGGGAGTCTGAAATAATGTGACCGTTTTAAGTGTTCGTCCTGTATACCTAGATAATCCGGGAAATTTTACTTTGCTCCATATGTATTTGTGGTGGTGCCTACTTATTCAAATATGATCACTTCATCACAATTAAAAATTTGAAATTAGTCACTATTAATCGTATGATTTCTTTCTATGATTGACACAATAATTGACAGCTTTATTGAAAAAGACAACTTAAAACACTAACGCTTATACTTGTCTCTTTAGAGTAACTCGGCAGATATATCTTCACACCAGTATTGACCAGAGAGATAAATTCAATTGTATGATATGACGAGTTGTATAGTGATGGATGGTAACCTCAAGTTTCACCAGATTTTTTTCAATCACACACTGCCTCCAGAATAAAAAGAGCTATTAAGGCTACACACATCCCAAAAGGTATACCGTACCGTAAGTGAGACTCTACCAAAGCGTGATATGTTGTTTTCGCAACATAAACTCCCAGTTCTCTAGCAATAACTCTCACTGCATAACAGCCAGTGGAAATTTTGTTTTTCATCTTTCTGATGTGTGTCAAATTTCAGTCTACCGTCTATATACAGTCCCAGAAATTTAGTACACTCCCTGTTCTCAATGATACCGCTCGCCACAGATGAATACTGAAGTGAACATTTAAAAGTCATAATATTTGTTTTAGAAATATTAAGGGAGAGTAGATTGGAATCACACCCAGACTAAATTTTTTGTATATCATGAGCTATTGTCTCATCGAGTGTATCTATACCTTTATTATACCACAATATAGTGTCGTTAGCGAAAAGACTGAATGTTCCAGATATACTAATGTTCACCAAATCGTTAATATACAACAGGAACAATATGGGATCGAGAACCGATCCATGTGGTACACCAGTATTTATTTCAATACTGTTTGAACATTTAGTTGTTTTTATAATCTGACTGCGACCATTGAGATACGACTCAAAACACTTCAGTGTAGTGTAGTGGATAGTGGCAATTTCATATGATCTTGGAAAAAAAAGATAATAAAATTCTTAATCATTCCAACTCTCAAATATTCGGTATAAAATATTCAAAATGCACTGGGGTTGTATTCAAAATGTTTAATTATTATTTTGAAAACTTTGTACTGTAAAAACTGTACACGGTTAAATTAAAATTGTATTTTTTCTCTTCCATAAACAGTCCTCTTTTGAATGATGATAATATATTGAATGAATCTTGCTTCACCAACAAACTCCGAAAAAAACATCAGAAAAATGTATGGCAGTGGTATCTAGAGCAGATTGATCTACAATTGTTCAACTTTTCTTGAAAGTTTGTCTTTTACAAATAACACAATGTACGTTCCACAAAATCCCCACATCTTCAGTCCATACTTATAGACTTCATCTCATGTCTGGATCATACTGTATGTTGTCCTGTGATATCATCTCAAGTGTCCTTATTTTCAAAGATAACTGTTTTTAGAATCATTATTGATCATTTTGATTTCTGTTCTAGCCTTCTGTATCTCTTGGACAAAAACAACATACAAAAATTACAAAATCGAGGAATAATCTTGATGTGTAATAGATAAACTACAATTCAAATTATGTTAAGTACTCTGAATTGGTATAGTGTAACGCAAAGACTATGTTATGTGTCAATGATATTCATTTATAAAATGACAAAGAATCTATTACCAAGTTACCTCAATTATTTTATTACTTATAATATCAAATTCATCGTTATGATACAAGGACTAATGATGAATTTCATATAGCTAGAACTGAAACTAAAAATTCTATGAAATCATTAGTTTTCAGAGGATTGAAAGATTTCAACGAACTTCCTCAAGACATTAAATGCTCGGTCACTATCGGTAGTTTCAAAAATCAGCTGAATATTTGATTTATTTTTCGTTCTTTCAACTTTTCTTTGTGAAATACTTTTAAATTTATACTTACACATTTGAATGCTTACTTTTATACACGTATTTTTTTAAATATTTTTTAACAGATTGATATAAAATTGTTTTTATCTGTTTTTATTTCATTAGTAGTAACTATAATAATTGATATGTATTTACATATTTTACAGTATTGACAATTTTTACGCATTTATCATAATTATTTAGATTTGTATGTTTATTAGGAATTCCTATTTCAAATAAAGATATATTCTCTCCTTATAAACATACAGACATCAATATTAAATAAATGGGGAAAAATGACTCCCTTGTGTGAATCACACTATTAGTGATAATGTAAAAGTTCATTCATGTTACATCAGTATTGTCTACAAAAGTTATCCAAATGAACCTAGTACTTTATTTCCTATAAATATCCAAAAGTAATCCCAGTCAAACACAATTGTTTTCTATTATGAAACACCACCATATGAAGCATCTTTGACACTTTTTTCAAATTTTTGTTTTGTTTCAGCGCAACAGTACACATAACTGTCTCTGATGTGAATGAGTACGCCCCCACGTTCTCGGAACCGAGCTACGTAAGGCAAGTCGACGAGGGTCGAATCTACAATGAAATCGTTCGGGTCGAAGCCACCGACAGGGATTGTACCCCGAAATTCGGGGATGTGTGCAAGTACGAAATCCTCACTTCCGATCAACCCTTCGTCATCGATATGGATGGTGTTATTAGGTAGGTAGGGCACCTGTGAGCTCCAAGGTTCAGTTCTTGGGCTCATGTTTTGTAATCGTGAAACAAGTTAATATATTTGTTTCATTACTAAATATCGAGAAACATAAAAGTTCAATAAGTGATGAAATTGTAACTATAATTTGGGTTGTTGATAAATTCTCCGCCTTTTGTGATCCAGTGCTTCCTGTCTCTGTTCCTTTGTTACATTGCCTGCAGCTAACGTCTCCGTTGTGCAGTCCTATTATGTTAAGGTGTCCTATCAATGGACAACGTCCTATGTTATTGTTCTGAGCCAATCCCTGCTTTGCTGAAGTAGTTCTTCGCCCTACAAGAGTAAGGTGGTCCTTATATAAACGTTTTTCCGTTATTTTCCCGAGTATATTTTCCCAGTACTCCTTATGTGAGCTTGTCAATCAGTAAGTTATAATTAACTCTCAATAGTCCAGGCAGCTTGTGTTTTTTTTAAGAAAGTTTTGCAAGAGTTTTGAAAATTTGTTCTAAATAGTATTTTGGGCTGCTGAACACGAATCTGAGGTTTGCCAATAACATTTTTCACGGGAAATATGTTTTCAAGGTCCATGTTTTTTTTGCAAAAATTGTGCGTTTTTTGCCAATAACTCAAAAACTACGCAATTGGTATAGAAAGGTCACCCATACAAAAAAATAGAGAATAAAATTTCCTACATTTTATCTACATAAAGTTTTTTCTACGGTCAACCGTTAAGCTACGGGAGAACGCTAAAAGTGGGGGAAAACCCCCAAAATTCCTAAATTCAGAATTTTTGGCGACTCTGGAAACATCTTTGTTATCCTCGAAGTTATTAGGACCATTATGTGTGTGTGGGTACACATAATATCTAAAAAAAGAGGGGGTGAAAAACAGAAAACTGCAAAAATCGGAATTTCGGTGGTCGTCATCCCTATCCAGCCAACGTAATTATTTCACAATGAAACACACTCGTACCTGTAAATTATAGCCATACATAAATATATGTAAAAGTATTTTAAAAAAGAATGAAAAAGTGAGCATAAACAAAAAAGTTCAATTCAGTTTCAAATAATATATTGATTATAAAAACATGGAATCCTTTATATATACGAAATTATATTTGTGTATATTAATAGTAATATGCACGTTAAAATTGTTATCATCTTCATTCTTCAATCTTCGAATTCTTCTTTGAACGGGTTAGTGAGGACTGTGAGAACTCTAGAAATTTGTGACTGTCAAAATACTGTTTCTCTGCAATCCTCAAATTATTGTACCTTCGACTTCCTTACGTCCTCAACCTTTTCGAGGGCCGATCACTAGGATCTGGATCATTTTCATCTGTAAAAGAAAAAATAAAAGCATAGAATCAGTGGAGGAAGTTAAATTTCAATAACGGATTGAGTAGTATTAAGATATTGCAAGCATTTACCTTTCGAATTGTCTCCTTGTGGAATGTCCAACGGCAACAAATCGTCCATCTCAGCCTCGGCTTCCTCCTCGTCCTGCTCCTCCTCTTGCACCGTTTCAATGTTATTGCAGGTGCCCTCACAATTTACGCATATGGAGGAGCAGGATAGACCTGCCTTCCTGCACTCATAATTTCGCTTTTTTCCAACCCCACTCCTCAGGGTCTTTTTCCACACCAAGCCAGTGCTGAACCTGGTGCTAGACCCTGAGAGAGTGCTCCCTCGCTGCAGCAGCACTAGGTGGTAAAGCTGCTACGTATGAGCTGAGCGTGAACGCTGTCTTGCTGAAGGAGATGATCCTCAGGTGGTTGAGTGTGGGTGTGGTTTTCCCTGTGTAACCGTACAGAAAACGTTCTCCTGCGGCTTCTTGGGAGGCGATGGGGTTTTTGAGCGTATTTAAAAATTTCGTCTCTCCGTGCCTGAAGAGGGCAGACGTCGTATCACACCCGTTCATCGCGTGTAAAAAGAGAATGTGGTCTTTGACTGGGAATGCGCAAACTACTAGCGGAGAATACAAAGCCGCCTTCTTTCCAGGTTTCAAAAAGAAAACGATGTTGACCGGGGTAGTTCAATCAAAATGACCAAGAGGTCAACACCCTCCCCTACAACAACCACTGTTTCATTAGAGGGAGCCAAAGACAGTACTTGTTAAATCGCGGAAAATCCCGTTTTTTGAAGTTTTGGGGGTTTTCTCTCACTTTTAGCGTCTCCAATGGCTTAATGGTTAACCGTAGAAAAAAACTTTAATGAAATAAAATGTAAGAAATTTTATCTTCTTTCTTTTTGTATAGGTGATCTTTCTACACAAAATGCGTAGTTTTCGAGTTTATCGCAAAAAACCAAAACGAAGTCGATTTTTTTCACAATTTTTGCAAAAAAAATATTTCCTGTGAAAAATTTTGTTGGCAAACCTCAGATTTGTGTTCAGCAGCCCAAAATACCATAAAGAACCAAATTTCAAAACTGCCTGCAAACTGCCCTTTTTTGACACAAGCTGCCTAGAGTACAAAGAGATACTGGTGTAAATAGAACCAACCTGTAACCCGCCTTCTAAGGAACTAATGTTGCACTTTCCATAGAGTAGTGAGTTTGTAAGGGCTAAACTATATATTTTGAGGATTCATATTGATATGGTATTATTGTTATTTATACTGAGATAATTTGTAAAGTATTTGTATGCATCATTCTCTACTTTTGCAGAATTTGTCCAGCATTACTGATATGCTAACCAAATCTATGATTATATCTATTTTATTTATTCTATAGAAATACTCTGACCCCTTGCATGTTGATTTTTCAAAAACAAAAATTGAATAGCCGTTTTTCGTTACCATTAGGAACACAGAACCACTCGACTATGAACGTTCCCACAACCACATCCTTTCCGTTATCGCTTACGACTGCGGCATGCGTCAAAGTTTTCCAGCCCTTGTCACCATCAAAGTCAACAGAGTGTGCAGGCTTGGCTGGCGAGGTCTCCCGGAGAGAGTGGACTATGCCCCGATGTCTGGAAAACAGGAACTGTTTCCATCAGCAGGTCTCGAGCTTTGCGATGTGCCCTGTAACGTGAGGGAGCTAAGGACCCGAGTCGATCTCGCTACGAGGTGAGTCATTATTCATTTAGTGACTTTTTGGTGATTTGCAACGTCACCACATTTCACCAGATATAATAAAAGATTGCAGAATTATACACAAACAAGTCTTTACTATGCATTCGAATAGGAGAAATGAATAAGAAAAAATTTAAAAATAAATCAAATATCAATGTAAATAATTACCATATAATAAATATATGACCATAGTTTTTGCTCAACGTGTTTTTATGTTGGAAATGGTTGATAACTGGAAAATTAATTTCTGTAATCTAAAACATAGTTTAAAGACGCAAATATGCAATATATTGTGTGCAAGACTTTTTCTACTATATAAAAACTGAAATATTTCTGGAAATTATAGTTATCATTGTCTTAAAATGTAAAAAATAGTAAATTAATAACTTCAGGAAGTAAATGTTGAAATCACTTGTTCACAAAAAATGAAATTATTGAACGGTTTTTTGAAAAAAAAAAAGATAATAATGATGTAGATAATGTACTAAAAGCAAAAAATTAATTCGGAAGGTCCTAAGTAGCAGTCATCACACCAGTCTTCTCAGCAATCTACTGTATTGAACAGATAAAAAATAATAAAATCGTTGGACGTAACGTAACCTAAGTAAATATGTAAATACTACGACCAACGATTTTATTATTTTCTTATTTGATCAATACCGTAGATTGCCGAGGAGAATACTTTGATGACTGTTACATAGGACCTTCCGAATTATTTTTTAGCTTTTCGTACATTATCTACATAATTATTATCTTTTTTTTCAATAATAATTCAAATAAAAAAAATTACAGTGAACCCCTAAATATTAGCTCAGAAGTATACCTAAATAATTACATCTGGCGCCCAACGTGGAGCTAAATCTATTTTTATACCATGAAAAACTTTGTACTGAGAAATATTATTTCGTTCACCTGCAAAGTGTAAATTTCAGTCTATAAGTAACACAGTAATATAATTTGAAATGGACTCTGTGAATGTGGCGGCTCAACGACAGATTAAATTTATTGAAGCTTTTTACCTTCCTAAAACAGATGAGAGACCAATCAAATATCACGAAGTATATGTGCTGAACAAATATAATTGGGGATTGAAAAAGTACGTGCAGCTACCTTTTTGTAGTCACCAGCCATTAAGGAGGGCATCTAAACTTCTAATCACTTTGAAGGCTCTTATTCAGAACATTTTGTTCATAGTTCCTGAGGAGGTGGGTCATTTGCCCACTTGTCGAAATCAATTTCAGACTGAAAATGAATACACTAACCGTATTCAAATATCTTTCCTGTGACAAACTTCGAGGTCATCTAATGGAAAGTTGAGCCTTCTGATTTGTTTATAATCTAGATGAAGACAGTAGTGAAGATTTCATAGATAAAATTGGAACCCCTGGCGTAAAATGAATCTATAGAAATCCTTTTCACAACGCCAGAAAAAAATGTCTCTTGTCTGTCCACGATAGCATCATCAGAAGATGACTAGTCATCTTCTGATGATTGTAATAAAGATGCAGAGCAGACCATATGGAATCGATATATTGATGGATGAAGCCGTGGTAAGAGATCATCATGAAAAATGAGAAACGAAAATTTGGATACCTCGGTTATTACTTAGAGTAGTGTTGTATAAGGGGTAATGTAATCATTCATTTGTAGTTTAATATAAAAGTTTGAAAATGTCCTTATAGGAAGAAACTGAAGTAAATTTAGTTACGAATAAAAGTGGTAAAAAACATAGAAAATTTCCATTTCTCATTTTTCATATGGAATCGCTTTGAAACCAATCTTTCTAAAGATGACTTTTTCTGGTTTTACCCTATGGTGAAGTAAGTCCTTCTGAATAGCGTCATTAGTTAAATACGTTTCACTTCTAAATGGACGATTTCTCCAGTTCAACTATGTCAGTTTAAAACAGTTTCCCCAAAATAATCGATCCAGATAAAGGGTATTCTTGTACTCTACATAACACTTTTGAAATTATCCCTCCATCAAAATGAAAATTATAACATTTTATTCATCATGTAAACATAATGATATATAGGCTCTATAAAAAAACAAGATTTGCCAGAGTACTCATTTATTTTTCATTTGACAGAGAACTCCATGAACATAACACTATACAAGTTAAGTAGGTAATAGAAAATATATAATAATTTATAATTGATTATTATAGTGTGCTGTACCAAGTATTACTGTACTAAGTATTACTGTATTAATTCTGTTTTTGAAGGAAAACATGATGTACCCAAAAAAATTTAATAAGGACTGTTCGTTGAACTAAAGTTTTGATAAAAATTGTACCGGTCTAGTTAACTATTACTTTTGATCATCACGTTTTTCCAACTATTCTCTTGATAATTTTCAGCACGTCAATTGATGATTTTTGATGTTTCTTGTGAAAAATTTGGAACCAATAGCAAAATCCTCAGATCTTTCTCTACAAATAATCAGAACTTGATATTATTAGTGATTTGATAGGTAGAATTGGAACCTCTAGCGTAAAATGGATCTATTGAAAACCTTTTTTCCCACACCAAAACAAAAATACAGTCTCTCGCTGTGCATTTCGCTAACCAAGTATGCATCATCAGGGGATGACTGAAACAATAATAATAATAATAATAATATAATAATCATTCATTTCCTTGAGACAGTTACAAACCATATGGAAAAAGTCATTTTAAATACAATAAAACTAAAAATAAAAAAAATTATTTCACCGCAAATTGCCACGATAAATATTCATCCATTTTATAAAATCATCATTCTGTATAAAATCATCATTCTGTCATGATTGTTTCGTCAAGCAGTTTTTCACATTTGAAAGAAGAGCATTCTATATTCTAGGAGCCATGTGACTGGGAGATTGGTGAGTTATTTTGAATTTTCCGTATGGAATTGAAAAATCATTCTTTTGTCTTGTATTGAAACTATGATTTTGTTTGTTCCTAACATATATTTCATCATTGTTGAATACTAGTATACTCAACTCTGAAATGACTAGACATGGTAATGTTAATATTTTCAGTTCCTTGAATATATCTTTACATGAATCAATCTGTGAAAGCCCCGTCATTGATCGTAAAATTCGTTTTTGTGCCACGAAGATATCTTT
>WOGR01006641.1:0-12940 GCA_015342045.1 Leptinotarsa lineolata
TTATTACCAATTGCAATTCTAAATACAACTTATTTCGCAAAAATTTAAAACACCAGAAAAAATTATGCCAAAAATGATGCAAAGTTGATACAGTTTTAAAAAACAGATAAATATTTCACTTTATTTCTACTTTTTGCGAAATAGCTTGATACATAAGCATAATTAAAAAGCAATATCAATGAAAAGTCAATAATTTATTCTTTACTGCACTTTTCAAACAATTAAACTTTGATTTACTAATTACGAAAAATGACACGCAATTAAACTAAGGAAAGGAATTATACGAAAGTGATTTCACATTTACTAAATATTACATGCTCGTACACAAATAGTTCGGAAAATTTTGAAAATGAACTGAGTAGGTTGATTGGTCTGTAGTTTTCGAATGATTCTGGTCTCAATTTTTTGACACGACTGTATCAGTGCAACTTTGAGATCTGAAGGAAAAAGTCCACTTTTGAGTGAAGCGTTGATGATATGAGTCAGAGTCGCTGTAATGTGTGTTTTTATAAGATATAGTGATATTTCGTCATATCCTGAGCGTTTTCTATTCTCCAACTTCTGTCATATTCTTTACTGTTACAAAAAACAGATGATTTATTTTTTGACGTATGTTACATGTAAACTCAATTTATGAATGTCTATAATGAACAATCCATGATTGAAATGTGGTTTACCTATCCAACATAAAATGTATAACCAATGATGCATAATTTTTCATGAACAATCGGTATTCTATCCATCACTAGACATTTTTTATTTGTGAAACATTATTTCTGATGTGTTCTGTACAAAGCAACTGTTGCACTTCATAATTCTACTGAAACGCTTGCAAAATCTATAACGTTCAGTGCATGAGCATTTCTCAAATTGTTCACATCAAATCTAACCTATCAGTTGAAAACATAACGTTTTCAATTATAAAATGTCCATTGTGTTACTACAAAATGAGTGAAACTACACACTAGATACAACATCTTCAATCATTGTGGATTATGCATTCAACTCGCGAATTTTCCACTATACTTATTTGTTCACAAAAACAGCCTCCATATCAATAAAATATGATAAGAATCACACTTTGAAATCAAAGTTATAACTCATTCTACACCCTGTAGCTAATATCTCGTCAGAATGTGGTGTACATTGATTGCACCTTCAAGAATCCTCCACTGGAAATCTATAGAACTTCGAAGATTTGTCAGTTCTGAGGGTTTGACCACATTTATAAAATTGACACTTATTTCCAGCCATCTAAAAAAATTAAAATATCTGTTGATATTACTAATTTCAACTGAAAAAATCATTTGACTCTTTTCTAAATGAGATTTTTTCGCATTGGAAAAAAAAGTTTGACTTCCATTGGAACTGGTGAATTATGTCCTCTACAAACTTTGGGGTGGGGTTGTCGTATTGTGGCACTTCGATCCCGCCGCACACCCTTGTTTTCCGTTGCAGCGACCTCCTGGCCTCTCAGACCTGAGCCCCAGGAATTTCAGGGCCCAGCTTCTGTCTGGGTGCAACGAGAGGTTTGTGGTTTGCCTTGACTAGTTCATGGTACTGCATTATTTGGTGGCCCCGCTATGAGACCACCCCCAAGACTCCACCGCCTTCGAAGTGATCCCCTAGCCTACCACCACCCCCTGACACTTCCATCAGGGCGCCAGTTTCGGTCTCCTCCGAAACGTAATACGCTCCTGGGCGCAAAACGCCTCTGTCCTCCCAGAAACCACTAAGGGTTGTCGTCTGGGGGCATCTCGACGCCTGGCGTTGGACGACCAGTCCTTCTTCCACGTTCCCGCGTTTTACGCCCACCGGCGACTCCCTGTAGAAGCCACAGACTTCTACAGGCCCTCCACGCCCAACGCTTGCCGGCGAAATTTCGATCGAACCTTCTCGGCACTCTGTGCCTCAAAAGTCCTGTCCGCCTTCAGAGCACAGGTCACTCCTCGTCTGAGTCGACAATGGCCTGCCAATTTCTGCATCTGCAAGATGCGGAACAGGACGGCCGCACACCCCATACTTGCCCACCCTTGGCGTCGCTACACAGGTGGGCACCATTTGCGCAGATCGAGGCTGTCCCCGCTCAGGTAGAAATGCCTGCGATGAAGGCTCCCTCGCCCTTCTCATCAACTCGCGAATCCCCAACCGGGGCTCGCCCCGTGTCTCAGGAGAGCTCTTCGTTTTCAGCTGACTCTCAGCCTCCCCAAGATAGCTCTTCTGACAACCTCTGGCATATGTTCTCCTGTCTATGTTTTCCGTATTAGGGGTATATAAACTCCCAAACCGATCCAAAATACCCTGGCCAACCGGACCTCCACTCCGACTTGCAGACCCCGCCCTAATAGACTCTCTGCTGCCACCGGCTATACGACTTGCAATCGGTCGCTCTGCGACCGAAGAAAAGGCACTGATTTCCTCCGCCCCAGAACCGAAACGCCTAGCTGGAGATAGCCTCCGACCTGCTGCCTCCACCGGAGCGCGTGGAACGCTGCTTCCCTGGAATCCAGATTCCGGGAGACTCTCACGAACCGAAGAAACCGCACTCAGGCGACCAACAATGTCCGCCTCCGGACCAGCCCGGTCAAACAAGCTGACCTCGCGATTTTGCACCATCGCGTTGCCCGAAACATCGACGCGTGCTCGTCCAGCCCTGATCTGCATGTTTCCGAAACAAAACTATACCTCAAACAAGAACAAAACACAACACCCAAAATGCTCCTGTAAAGAAAAAAATCTCAAAACACGTGCAAGCAAAACAAAGTGACGCTATCCAAAATGTTTCTACAAAGAAAAAATCTCATAAACACGTGCACGCAAAACAAAGTAACGCTATCCAAAATGTTCCTGTGAATAAAAATCTAGAAAACGAGACAACAAACAGAAATCAAAGTCAAGATATTTTAAATGGCCCTGTAAGAGAAATCTCAAAATACGAAACAAGTAGAAAAATCAAGTAATTATATTTGAAATAACCTTGTAAAGAGATATTCAAAAATAGAGTAAGAAGAACAAAGCAAAAATATCTAAAGTGACCCTGTAAAGAAAAATATATGAAAGAAAATTAACAAACATGCACAGATCCACCCTATTTCTTCGTCGGACCTCTCGCCATAAACCTGTCCTGGAAGGCTCGACAACAATCAGCCACCCTGCACAGCCCACACAATGGCGGGACGCGATGGAACCGCGAAGTCAACCACGTGGCAAAAAAAACAATTTCTAAACGATTCCGTGAAAGACCGGAATCTCGAACTAATTCTTTTCGACCAATGAGGTTCACCACACTGGTCACAAAATACCACTTCCGCCAAACTCCAATGGAACTTCTTCACAAAACTGAACGAGTCAGTGCCAATAAGAAAAGGACGCCCCCCACCTCCTCAGCCCTCTCTCGGCCATTTGGGCCGCAACGAAACTGGACCTCCCGCCAAAACCTCGCGCCAATCTCTCACGAACATTGACCCTTCGAGGTTCGAGCCCCCCGGCCAAAATCCACTCGGGAAACGGGACTCGCACGAAAATCCGCACCCAATCTACACTTTTCGCACCTGAAAACTGGTTCCGGCCTGCACCGAGACTCGGGAAGCAAAAACAAACGATTTGTTTTTCTTCACGACACTTACTTACTGTTTATAAATGCATCCAAAATAGAAAGGGATTTAGGGTCTCCAGAAAATACACGCTACAAAAACAGAATTTTGATAGCCAATGTCACTATTTCGAAGTTCTCAATAATGTCTTACTATAATTCAACACAACGCACGTTATCTAGTTGTTGATCCAGGCTATGGTACATCCTAAATAATCTACCTGATACACAAGAGAAATGGAAACAATGAACCGATACCATAAACATCATGAACTCGTGAATAACGCAGATCTGTATGCGTTGCTCAAGGTCAAAATCTTCAATGCAAGAGATTTTCGACTCTATTGGAGACGAGAAGATGAAGTTCATTTCGTGATAGTCTCCACGCCTGTCGAATGAAGTTTCCATAAGAATATCCTACTAGGTTAGTCTATATACAAATAGTGTAATACTTTTTGCGAAATAGTTCGGAAAATCAAACGATGCACTTCGATTGTTTTCTTAACTGGTAAATGTGGCCCTTTTTACATTATCGTTACCCAATTATAGTTAAGAGAAGCATGAAGAGTTAAATTTATTGAAACTACTATATCCGGTCTGGGTTCGATTCTAGTATCCACCAATTGATTTCCAAAAAAGTATGTGGGAAAAAATGAGCCTTGAACCTTGAGCTTGGATTCTTCTAGAATTTCAGAGGAAGACTTCAAAGTACATCAGTTCTTTGAAAACTCTGTATCTCACGAAAATATTTGATTATGAGTTTCTCAACACTTCAGGCCATAGCGCCCTAATTTTCTTATATCCACCAGACGCAAATAATTACTCAACTTCGAAGTGAGCAACAGCTTACACACAGAATTTCAAACAGGTCAGACATGACGAAAATTCCTACTTGATTAAATTGGAAGGCAACAACGGCACGTACTGAAAGTTAATATTTTCCCCCAAACTGTTCGCGAAAGAAAATAAATTAGATATTGATTGACAGCAATCAAATTAGATCATGATCATGAAATTTCAGGGGGTATTTGGTAGGGGTTCAGACTGAAAAATATAATGTGTGTAGCAATGGGAGCAAAACCAATTCTGAAAGTAATTGGAAACTCGCGTAACGGTATTTTATGTTGTTTGTGAATTGAAATATGACACCGCTTAGGAAAAATTATTCAGTTTCCAACCTTAAAAAATGATGTCTGGAATGATAGTTTCGAGTGTTTTAGTAAATTCCCTTTCCATTCAAAAATTATTCGATAATTTGAAAATCTTTTAAAAACGCCCTCACATCACCAGAACAATTGTGCTCTCTAGGTATCATCAGCAGATAATCAAAACTACATCTTGAAGTCATGATAACGTTTCATTTGCATTGATTTTTTTCAAAGATAAAACAGAAGCACTACAGGATAAACCTTAAGGCGCTCCAAGAGCAGTGCTTGTGCAAAAGTATTAATTCATATTGGATTTGAATCGCTAGAGATTATATCCACTGTGGAAAATGTTCTCAGGAAGTTTATTTCACATGAACGTAATTCTATAAATGAAAGAATTTTTGAACAGTGAACGAATCTCCAACCTTTCTCTGATGTTCCAGACTATCAAGGTTGCGAATTATGTTTGCGTCTCCAATCAGGCGTATGGCTCTTTTCTGGATGAAATCCAGCAGCTTCAGGTTATGTTTAGGGGCGGAGCTCTATACATGAGAACAATACTTCAAAGAAGGTCAGATCTTAGCTTCATAAAGCATCAAAAGTTGCTGAGGTGTGTACAGTTTTCTGGTTCGAAATAGTGTTCCAAGCTTTTGAGGAGCAGCCCTTGCAATTCCAGCAACATGATTGTGCCAAGACATTTTAACACCAAACAAACTTTTCAAAGCAAGATGAGGGTCATTGAATGGCTTTATGTCACTTTGCTACTGTTCATATTGTTATTTGCTGTCTCACTGAGAACTTATATTCACCTGTTTTGACACCCCATTCAATTTAATTTTCAAGTGTTTCAAATATTCACATTCATCATCATCAAATCAAATTCCACCAAAATACAGAATGATACTGAGTTGTTTCTATTGCGAAACCTATCGTTTCACGGAAAAATTTCAGGTTAATTTGAGTACAATAATTTCTCACCTTCAGTGAGAATATAAGCATAAGAGTTCGTTTATTCGAAGGTTTAACCAATTTGTTTGAAAATCTGAACAGGTTGGTATCAGTAGATTAAAGTTCGTACATAGCTGCGGATCTTGGAAAATGATTTCAGAAACAAGATGGCTGATCTCGAGGATTATATATTGAATTGAGAGAACTCATTATTGTGTTCATGATGTGTAAAAGACTTTTCCAGAGTGATTTACTTGCTTTCGAGAATCCCTCCAAAATGTATGAGAGACTTTGTATATACTTGGCAAATTTCCAAATTATCTACAGGTAATCTATATGTTCCCGATATATAAGGAAAACAAGGCGGCATTGTGAGCAGCTATCAGCCTGCAAGGGTGATAGTATTCACGAACAATGAGGTGTTATCGTACATGAACATTCATCTTCACCTCACCTTTACAGTTCAGATTTTATACACAAGAGCCTACAAAAAATTGTTCAGTTCGACACTATGAATGGCTTGCAAAAATTTTACAGTTGAGCAAATCATAGTTAGAATTAAATGACTACATGGTTTTACTTTCGATGAAATGGAATGGTAACCACGAGAAGGTAATTTATGATTCTGTATAGTAGTACAAATCTGGGACTTTCTTACAATAATGAGAAGTTTTCTTGTCCTCAGTTGCGGGTTCGAAAAACCAGAATGGAAGTATGTTAGGAGCATGCAAGATGCATTCTTGTTTCCTATTACAAAGCATGAAATGTAACAGTAATCCAAGTTTTTGAGATGATGCCTCTGTGATAATAGTAATTCCGGGAGAGATCAATTGGAGATTGGAGACGAATTTTTCATTTCTGTATCTCTATACGATATATATGAAAATATTTCAAAGAAAGGGAGGAAGTAATCAATTCCGAAAAGTTCACTCTATATAAAGATGTATAGATCATGTCAAGAAGTAATTTTGAGACTCAACCTGGAAGAAAAGCTCTTTTGAAACAGCCACATCCATATAAACATTGAATTACACAAAAAAAACTTTCGAAACAAATACTTTTATATGTTGAATACTGAATTATGCAAAAAAGACTTTTCTCGATCCAGTTTGTGTTCCAAATATTCGTTATGGAACTGAATTCGATATCATTCACAGCATTGCTACACAATTAGAGTAAATGAAAGAGTTTCACCGCCATCCTCACTGATGGACATCCGATGTTTCACTATGAGACACTTGTGATCATATCTTAAGGAGATGAGAGTGATTACGAGATAGATTGTGACATTAAATATACCTTCCGCAGCGTTCAACCGCCTTTTTAAGACTGTTCTTGGACTATTTCTTCGGGTTCTTCTTCATATACCTATATCAATAGTGTCTTTGAGAGCTCGACGTTCCCACATAACCCTCAGCATCCACAATTGCGTTGGCAGATTTTTTACATTTATGAGAAATGTGCTGGAGTATCGAGTCCAGTGCAGGGTTCAAAGTGGTTGGCACTGGCACGAGACAATTTTCTGTTTATTTCCACCCCCAGTCGGTCGGGTCCCTTTGATGCTCGTTGAGTGTGGTTTGACTGGATAACCATTGCTGCAGTTGAGAGTAAACTCTTAGCGAATGTTCTCATGCAGTAGCTGCGGTGGAAGGCAATGAGGCAAAGCTGGTTCTACTTTTGTACGATGAAAATATGTATTACCTGTATCTCAAATCGTTTAGGCTAGTCTCTTTTCCTTTCCCATACAGAGCTATGAGAAAGACGCTTCCTGCTTCGGCAATCTCATCCTGGCATGTATGAGGGTCCTTGAAAGCATTGATGATTGGTCACAAGTAATTGTTCTTCTATATGACTTCGAAAAATTTAAGTTTGCCCCTCATTGAACAATGCAGAAGTTGTGTCACAACAACTTATCGCGAGCAGGAATAATATTTGGTCTGATATTGTTTTGTAAGCGGCAAGATGAGGATTATAGAGGGTTTGAGAAACTTTTTCTATACCTGCTATCAAAAAGAAGACATTCTTAAAATCAGGGCTACAAAAGCCGATCAAAAATCATCAGAAGATCGATATCTTCCTCCACCTCTGTCACATATTCATTGGAGGAGGCCACCCTGAGAACTGTTATGATAATGAGGGTATCGGCTTTCTCTACACCTTGCTGGAAATCAATTTTCAAGTCATCGAATATATCCATTAACATAGTTATCAACCGGCTCTTGAACCATCTATTTTTTTGCATGTGAAAACCATGTTCAAGAAACACAAAGCCTAATGTCCACACTTACATTCCTGGATATCCAGCTCCCAGTAAACATCACTAGCCTTCTAGCAATGGAGAACAAGTTGATCTGTGATGCACTGATTAGGTTTGTTCTAAAAAGTAAAATAAGTATATGACTTACTACCAATATCCATCACTCTGTGGCAAAAGGATAACTCCAATGCCAACCCCACCCACACACACACATAACCGGCTCTTGTTTTTGGAGTTTGCAAATACGGGCATCATCGATTCTGTGAATGATATTGGAGTCGATTGTTTTCTTTGATTTCTTTTTGTCTACGCGCTCAGTGCTATTACGAAACTTCATCGGAAGTGCCATCAAAAATCAAAACCGCATTTCAATTTACATATGATGTGAACGAATAACTGCTGTAAATTTCTGTATGTCTGACCGTGGTGCCTTTTTACCCGGTTTAACAAAACCTCTTCGTCAATGACATATTATGTAGCGCTCAAGTTCCCATGTTCATTTATCTATAGGAACCTTCACATATTTGATTCAAATGAGGTACGTGCAGTAAATTGAATGGAATTCACTAATTGGTAGCTTTCAAAAATAAATTAAAGTTTTTTGGTGGAAAAAGTTGGTTTTTGCGGAATTAGATGAAATACGCCAATTTCCAACTATATTTTTGGCAAAAAACGGTTTCTCGAAGAGAAAACCTTAATGATTGAATTTGTGAGAAATTTCAAGTACTTCAATTTTGAATGAAAAACTCTTTCACGAAAAGTTGATAGTTTCCAATTCATAAGCAGAAAACCGCCGAAAACTGTGATTTTTCACTTTTTTTGTATATCCTCAAATGCTTCGATGAGAAATTTTGTTAGCAAACCTCAGATTCAGATTCAGCACCACTAGTGGTTCTTTTGAGAAACAAATTTACTGTATTATATCGCAATATTGCCTATTGATTTTGCACCATAGATTACGTAAGACTAGTGTAATATTATCTCTATTATGTGATGCTGAATCGAAGTTTTGTAAACCTTCCAGAGAGGTAATCAAAATGAGCTCTATCAGTGAGTTTCGAGGTCATACTTGATTATATCAAAATTTATTTCTGAAGTTTCGATATGCATGGCTAGCTTTCTCCTTTCTATTATAATCATATTATGACAGCCCCATGAATAATTTCGAAATAAACCATGAACTATTTAAGTTCGAGATGCATCAATGTTTGAATTCAACCGCGATAGTAATGCATATCAATAAATGGATATATGAGTGTCCAAAACTGAAATCAATATTCAATCAGAAAAAGCCACCTAGCCCTAGACATTCGAACACCAGCTTGAGACACAAGATGGTGACTCAGCGGTCTCTTTGTGTGTCATCGAGTTGCGAAACATCCATTACCTTTAGATTTCGTCAACCAGTGGCCTTCTCACGTACACCAAAACATGAGTACGGATCATCAGGCCAACTTCAATCGCAGGGAGAGATCATATAAATATGCCAATAACGTTCATTGAAACATTAAATTGGTCATTCAATTCGAGTCGATTCAAGGTGGGTGACTCCCATTCAATTCAAGTTGAATTATTCAACTGAAAGAGAATTGGAGTTGCAGTTAGATAGCCATGTAGCTATAAACAGGGAAAAGGTAGATTTGAGACTTAAGATGAACCAGTTGAATGAAGATTCGATTGGGGATTCCTGAAAGGTGTGGAAAGTAGAAAGTTGTTGTCCGAAAGTGCTCGTTTGTCTTGGCGAAATGTGTAAGTTTTCAAAACTGTAATTTCCAGTAATAAATTTATAAGCCGATATTTTTTTGATGACTGATACTTATGTGAACTGTTTCTTGCCTCAAGTAACTGAACGAATTTTTTACTTCTCGATTTGTGCAATAATGGAAACAAATAATATAACTACATCCATCAAACAAAATGAAGTAATAAGAATGTTTGCTATTTCCAACAGAGAGACAAATCCCACATAATTGAGATCTGTGCAAACTGCTTTAAAGAGTTTAACTTTGGGTAAACTTATAAAATAAGTGCTCGAAATAACATCCATTTAACCATATATAGCAGGATCGCCACAATATGTTTACTTTTTCTAATTCCAACATTCCTCTCTGGATCTCCTCCACTGGTAATACACACACACTTCAACATTGTTTTCCAAGCTGTCAAGAAACTTCCCTGGAAACTGGACTCATGCTCGTTCTAGATATCCATCCGCCCTTCACCCAAATCAAATGGCCTAGAGACAAATAATGATTATTGATTCGAGTGTATCCGAATGAGGACGTCACCGACCATTAGTCGGGTCTGTAGAGTATTAAGTTCTTGTCTGGAACGGAAATGTTTTGAGTTCGAACGTTTAATTTCAGTTGTGCGGGTTGATGGTTGAAGGAGACAGCATAGAGTCCCGAAAGTCTGGCCATTCCAGACGAACCTTATGCCACAATCTTCAAAACACATCGAACACATTGCGCTTGAAATAGCCCTGGGAAACTTTCCTAATCCACATTCAGCGGGGTTAGTACCATGGAAGAGAATTTGAACAAGTACAACTACAGAGTTGATTGATGAGGTGCAGTTGAGAGGAGATTGTTAGAATACAGAATGTGTCTTCTGGAATTTGGAACAAGGGGTAGGATATTCATCTCACATTCAATATCTTCCAAGAGGTATTTGAATATTTTTATACTGTTTTTGGAAGTGTAGTAAAAGCAGTAGACGTGTATTCGAGTTGCCTCAAACAGTATATGGGGATAGGGAATGAAATTAGTGCAGAACAATGATTAAATGAAGGGTACTACAAGGTACACTGCTGGGACCTCTACTCTTATCAATATTCATAAAAAATTATTTAGCATCTATTAAACTTCAGGTTAGATTGTGATCTTCGATGATGACACTGCCATTCTATACATTACAGAAAGCTGAGCAAGTCTAAAATTGAAAATAAAAAATGATCTGTTGAATATTGTCAATTGTTTGGCCATAAATTGCTTCCTCTCAATATCAATGAAATTTTCCACATTATCATTTCCGAAATAGAGAATCAAGCCACCAAAATTCAAAGAACACAAATCAAGGAAAACTAGTCTGTAAATTGCTATCAAACGTATAGAAAAAGTCCGATATCTAGAGATGATAATCAATTTTCATTGAAGGTTAACTTTTTTTGAAGGAGTAACTAAAAGTTTAAGTCCAATGTTGGATAAATTCGATGGCTTTCGATATAGTATCCTCAATTGGAGTGGTATACTCAATACCATCTTCAAAAGCTCGAAATATTGCAAAAAACATTCTGAAAATATCCACATATGAAATACACTTATTCGACGATAACATTTTTGAAGACTTTCATCAGTAAGAATATAATCATATTCTGTACATATATGTATAACTAACTAAGCTATGAAATTATGAAATATATGTAAAAATTTAGAGACGATTCAGAAATGGATCTTAGAAAGAATACATGAAAGAGATTGTAAATGTCCATCAAATTTAATTATACCAAGAGACACAGGTCTTAGATTTCAGGCAAATTTATGCTCTGTTATTGATGACTTGTTTATTTTGTGGAAATTCATGATCACTTTAATGAGATGAATGGAAACATTTTTTTGTCTAATTCTCACTACCATTATCTATTCTAACTCCAGTTTCGGAGTATAACCCATTCTCAAGTAAAAACTAACTTTTGAAGTCTGCAGCCGTATTATATGGGGTAACAGGTAGGCTGGGAGGCTAGATAGTTATTGAATAGGGGTACCAACTATGAATTTATAGAGATCACATAAACCGAGTTGCTCGTTTAAGGGTATATATTTCGGGTTTTTTATTAATTTATTAATTTCCATGGCTTCCAACAAATTAATTTTCTTTCCTTCATTACATGTGTGTAGGATTTTGAGATTATCTTTACTAATCTTTTGTTTTTTTTCTTGAAGATGTTCATACATTGTAGATTTTTTGTCCTAACAGTTGTGTTCACGAAACCTCACGTCGAAATTTCTACCGGTTTGGCCAGTATGAACTGCAGGGCATCCACCACATTCTATTCTTTAAATGCCTGAGTTTTTTATTCTGTCTCGTTTGGGTTTTGCATTGGAAAGAATCTTGCCTAAATTATTGTTACTTATGGAAGCTGTTTTTATTTTGTATTTGGGGAAGTAGTTTTGGATGTTTTCTGAAAGTTTAACTGATTCCTAATTTCCACTAACTATATTTATTCTTACGACCGGTTTCGAGGTTCAGCCCATTATCAGGTAACATTAACTAACTATTTGAAGTGTGCACACGACTTATATGGGGTTGCATGTGGTCTGGGAGGCTAGGTACTGATTGAATAGGGGTGTCAATTATGAAATTATAGAGATTACCGGGGTTGCAGGTCGAAAGAATAGATGAAGGTAAATGGAAATTAGCTGAAAAAAATTGTTTTTATTCATCTTATTGAAGCAAATTTATGCTAAAAATATTCAAATTGCCTTCAGAAAGAACATGTTTCTCTTAGATATTAACGACAGACTCATGATAATGATTATAATAATAATAGTACTTTATTTTCTTAATGACATGCAGAAACTTGTATAGAATTTGTCATAAAAATAAAATGGAAATAATTATTCAAGGACTAAATCTAGAACTCTTTCAGGGAGTAAAATCCATCTTTCAACAGGTACTTCCTGAGACACTGTTTGAATGAATTTAGTGTTACACATGATTTAATTTCGGCCGGAAGTTTATTGTTCAACCTTTGCCCACTCACAAGGGGTGACCTATTTAAAAAATTAGTCCTTAAAAATGACACATGTAAGTCTTTTTGCTGTCTTGTATTGATAGCGTGAATTTGCTCATTACTTTTAAAAGATTTGAAATTACGATATACAAAAACACACATTCCATATATATACAAACACGGCAAGGTTAAGATTTGATGAGATTAACAAAATTCTTCACAACTAGAGGTACGAGAGGCACCAACGATACAACGTATTAGTT
>WOGR01006642.1:0-12940 GCA_015342045.1 Leptinotarsa lineolata
AAATATTTTAGATCGATAGAACAGGTAAGGAAATGTGAGAGGTGAAATTTTCAGAAAAATCATGCTTTGCGTTTTCCAGAAACGTCTAACCTACCATCGACCGTGAGTCACGCTGTATAGCTATCAACAGAACTTTGATTTTAATTTTTCAGTCCATCATTTGATATCAATTTTATTATAATCCAAATTTTTTTCTGCTAGCTCCATGTTAAGCCAGCATAAAGCATTAGGAGAAAATGAGATTTTTCCCCTTATTGCATAATTTTTGACTCATTACAGGGTACTCTTCCTCTATTGTTGATATTTTAAGACTTATTAAAAAACGGTGGGTCTGCTCTTTATTCAGCTTGTTCAACGGTTAAGTTGACAGAACCCAATTGAAACCCTTTACTTTGGGTAACATATTAAAAAACTAATATGCCAAACTTTGCTTAGGCAAACCATACTCATGACAGTTTAAAACTTTGAAATATTTCAGATATCCAAGAATGTGTTGTATGATATTCAAGTATTGTCCTAGATTTTGATACCACTGGTAGTTAAACAATTTGTCTATAGTTACTTGTAGATTCTTCTTGCCCTTTTTGAAAATGGTTGAATTTGATAATAGGTAAAAGCTTTATGATAACTATTGTAAACAAAAAGTGTTGGTGACCAAACTTCCTACTCCATTAGCTGAAAATATTCAAGATACAGAAAATAACAGTATTCAACTTCATTTTCATGAGTTCAATCAAAATGCATGTAAGGACAAAACATTATTAACTACCCCTGTTAAGCAAGCAAAACCACTTTGAATTTTCATATTTATTTTTAGGCCATAATTTTAGGTTAATTTCAGGCTAGTTCTGTACTCTATTCCATAATTTCTTCTCTTCATTCAACGGAGAAAATTCAGAAAAAAACATTTTCTTGAAATAGACTATCTCATGATTTCAAGCTCAATCCAGTCTCCTATTGCTTCCTATCGTCGATTGTCTATTTATTTTTTTTAATATGTGGGTTTGGCTGACTTTACCGTCAAGCTGGCAGAACCAAATTGAAATACTTCACTTTTTGGAAAATTTGAACTTGTATTAAGTACAAGTCTATATACAAGAAAGTTTAGACCTGCCATTTTGTGTTGTATACAATGGTGTGAGCTATCAGTAATATATCTAAGTACTGGTATTTTTCCTATAGACATCAAAATCCAGACCCCAAGACATCCAAGAATGGTAACTTCTCGTTGTTTCAAATTTTATATGTAAACCTAATATTCGGGGATCTGATGTTAACAGTTGAAACAAAGTCATCTACCTTAGAAAATCGCAAATACATATTTTCATATCGGATCCATGTCCATAAAATTAGCAAATATATCATCTTCATATCGAATCAAAGTCCGTGAAAAGTAATCCAACTCATCTTTTGCTTCCACTCTGCTCATGAACAAATTAACTATAAAGGAGGACAGTGGGTTTGCCATTACCGTGCCTTTTTGCTGTCTGTAGAAATAGACTGGACGCAATTCTGTTACATGCAGATTTCTGATAGTTATATATAGTTTCAGATTACTTCTCCACTGAGACCACTGACACTCAGGAGATCCCTCAAATATACAATAGTTTTCGGCGAGGTTTTTGATATACGGACACTTGGAAGCAATGACGATACATCAAATGATACTAAAAGTAGCCTTCAAAACTTCTTGCTCACTTCAACAAATGTTAGGTAACCTTGAAGGCTAAATGTTGAAAATGACGATATATGAAATGAGCTGTGCAGACTGACAAAAAATACATAGGTCAGACTGAGCAAGCTATCAAAACTCGTTTCGAAAACAAGTAGCACATACCTGATTTCGGAGACTAGATATATCTAGTATTGCCAAACATGCCTTGGAAATGACCATAGAATTGATGAAAACTGTCTGATATTGTTGAGATTGGTATATAACAATAGATATTTGGATGCTTTTGTGTTGGCAGCCCTGAAAACTAACGAGTTGTTTTCCTTTGTCCCGTAGATCAGAGGAGACTGAATATGATATATTTTGTTGTTAGTTACAAAGAGTCAGTTGTTTTTATGAGAATTTAATAGAGTTGTCAAAGTTATTGAGCTCCCAGAGTTTCACTATATTTTCACGAATATAAAAGTGGCGACGAGGATTTTTGATAAGAACCAATCAAAGTGAAACCATCATGACTGATTAGTTCCAGAAAACCATTCTAGAATTTATAAAAACTGAACAAGCCCAGGCTCAACTTCAGCAGCAGCAGCTAATCAAGCAGCAAGAAGAATTCCTTTTACGAATGTCTCAGAACTTCTCATCAGCAAATGCTCCAGCCAGAGACGTCGGTGAAGAATTCCGCATAGAAACTTCAGGCAACAGCATAACTGAATTCCACTACGATCCAGAGAGCAATTTCACATTTGAAGCATGATACAAGCGATATGAAAGTTCATTTACTGAAGATGCTCAGAATCTCTCAGACTCAGCCAAAGTCAGATTACTTCTAAGAAAGTTAGACACACAGGTTCATCAGCAGTACGTCAATCTCATTCTGCCGAAAGAACCGAAATCAATAAATTTTAAAGACACAGTATCGAAACTCACTGAATTATTTGGTAAAAAGTCATCAATTTTCAGCACTCTCGAGAAGTCAGAATTCTCAATTCAGTTCAAACATGAATGGAAACTCACCAAAACCACCATGCTGGTACTGAGGCCGAATGCATTATTCAAAAAACTGCAATTTTCGCAATCACACTTGTAATGATTGCAAAAAGAGAGGACACAGAGAAGGACACTGTAACGTCAAGAAACGGAGGAATAAGTTCCAAACAAAAAATAATTCAGTTTCTCAAGTGAATTTGTTAGCGGAACGTAAATACTTTGGAGTTGCCATTAATGGTATTCCAGTCAACCTTCAAATCGATACAGCATCAGATATCATCATCATATCAGAGGAAACATGGTCCAAACATTGTCAAAAGTGCGAGTGGTCAACAACTTAATCTAATCTCCGAGTTCCAATGTGATATTGTATTCAGAAATCAATCATACTCAGGAAAGTGCTACGTTACTCCAATAAAAAACCTCAATTTGCTAGGGATTGACTGGATAACAAAGTTTGGTATCTGGGACATTCCACTCAATTCTATTCGTAATGTCATGTCACTGTCAAATAATAACATTTCTCAGGAAAATGTATAGATGTCCATCACAAATTTTGAGTTCCAGCAACGAGAATAGTGTTTCAGACCACATAGACTCTTGTTCTTTTAATTGAAAACCTTCTGGTTGAATCATGAAAATTTCCTTATCTGAATCTCCATTCAAAAAGGCACTTTCAATGTCAAATTGTCGAAGTTTCATGTCAAGTGTAACTGATATGGCCAGAACTATTTTTAAGGAGACTAGTGAAAAAGTTTTTGAGAAATCGATGCCAGCTACTTGAGAGTACCCTTTTGCACACAGCCTCGCCTCAAAACACACAATAGTTCCATGGGGCTTGCATTTCACTTGCATCATATTGGTTTTCTACAATTGGGTAATGAAACTAAATCCCAAGTGTTATTTTTCTTCAAGCACTCCATTTATTCAATCATTGTTGTCTCCCAGCGATCTTTCTCGTTGCTTGTTACCGCTTCTCGATATGTTTGAGGTTCTATAATTGCTAAACAGGCAATTTCTAAATCTTCATAACGGTATGATCGATTTATTTCACAACGATCACGAAGTTGTCTTTCAATCTGATTATCCCTTGAATGTATTTCTTGGATACTCATTTCGGTTACTTGTTAGATCAACTCCTTTTCTGGTTCAGATGCAGAATACGACTGAGTTGTTTATGGTATTTCAGGTATTGAAGGCTTATAATGTAAATAATGCGAAAAAACCTCATCAGCACCAATCATGTACGAATTTTTGGGAATATTTTCGTAGATAATGAAGTTTCGCACACTGACATTTTCTTTGTTACTGGGTCAAATAGACGATAGTTTGAACTGGTACCTTCACAGCCAACAAAAATCAATTTTTTTGAATTATTCTCTAATTTAGTTCTCAACTGTTTCGGTACATGAGAAAAGGTTTCACTGCCAAATTTCTTCAAGCTGTTCCCCTGTCCATTTCTCGAATGGTGTTCGGTCTCCATCTGGTTTACATGGTTTCCAAGTGAGAATATATGCCGCTGTATTAACTGCCTTGGCCCATAATGTTCTCGGTAAAGATGTCTCTGTCAACATAGCTTGAGCACTCTTGACAATAGTTCTGAGACCTCTTTCGGCTTTACCATTTTGTTCTGGTGTATACGGTGCACTGGTTTCATGAATAACGCCCGTATTCTTGAAGTACTCATGGAATTGATGATTTATATATTCTATCCCATTGTTCGGAATATTTTGATATCATCACCAGTCTGACGTTTAACTAGTTTATCGAACTCTACAAACTTCGGAAATACATCCGATTTGTGTTTGATAAATATACTTGACGATACGAGATGCAATCATCTTTGAATAAAAAGAAATATTCGACTCCTCCAACTGAAGTAGAAAACATTTTTCTGCACACATCAGAATGAATGGATCGTAACCTGTATTGTAACGGCGTTGATGTGGATTCTCTTTGAACGGATTTCTTTCCTGTTTACCATATTGAACGGATTTATTTCCTGTTTACCATATTGGCATGATTCGCAAAAAAGATCTTCGGATCTTTTCATTTTTGAATCTGGAATAAGTCCAAGGTCGGCCATTTCTTTCAACGTTACGTTAACATACGTTCGTGCCATAACTGAACTTGATTTGTTTCAGCTACATTGACTTGTTCAAGTGTTGGATTTCCAAAGATTATTTCATAGCAAAGGTTTGTTCGTTTAACACCAAAGGCAGCCAGAGCTTCTTCATAAAAATCCTCAATACTTTCATTGCCAAACATCACTTTGAAGTTTTTATCTGTCACTGCTTCCAGTGAAAATGAATTCTTGCCTAATTTTGGGACACATAGAGTATTGTCAAGTTAACGCAGTTCTCGACGATCACTTACAACTGCATAAACTTTTTTAGGAAAGGAAGTTTTGGCTTTCTACTTACTCTATCTTGATACAAAAAAATGAGGGAATCTTTCAAAAAAATGTGTTTTTCGTAAAATTCTGCGTTCATATAAAAGTATTAATTTCAAAAGTATTTTTCTTCAGTGTAATTCAATGTTTATATGAAAATAGCTGTTTCGTGTAGGAGCTTTTTCTTCCAATTTGTGTCTGAAAGTTATTTCTTTACATGATCTACACATTTTTGTATAGAGTTGATTTTTTTGAAATTGATTGCTGCCTTCCTTTCTTTGGAAGATTTTCACATTTCTATGTATCGAGATGGAGTAGTAGAAAGCCAAAAACTTTCTTTCTTAATTAGGTAGCGTGTTTGATGAAAGCTTCTTGCGCTGACTTCTCCTAGTTAATATCATCATATTCCAACCAACTCATACAAAATATTGATGAAAACTAATGAAGACACGGTGGAGGATTTCAGTTCATAATATGTATTTGTTGATTCAGAGTAAAATTTTTCAAAAAACATATATTTTCTGTATCATTATTAACAATAAATTATTCCTAGACGTAAGTGGTATAAAAAAGCAGATGGCAAACCTACTGCTCTGATAAATAATCTCCTTCAATTGGAGCTTTGTTTCAGGCTATATTCAAAATCATGATTCTTTATCGAAAACGTTCAAGTCTTCTTGGTATAGTGGATAGCATGAAAGAAAACTTCTGGAAAATCGATGATATCGAAGATTCAAGAGAAAAGTTGAATTTTAAGGCATCTCTAGAAAGTGTCAAAAAAAAGTATCATATCTTTCTTATGATGACTACAATTTCCAGTATCAATTTTTGTATCGGAAGGTTTCTATTCGACAAGAAACATAGTGGGAATTATTTGCCATTCGAGGCCTACATACCTGAGTGCATTCCATTTGAAGTTTTATTTGTCTACCAATGTTTAAATGCCTTCCTATTAGTTATTTCCATGTTTGCAATGGATATTCTTATATTAACAATAATCACACTTATGGCTATTCAGTTTAAAGTACTTAACTGGGCTGTAGTAAAAATTTTTGAAGACATAACTGACTCATGTGAAGATGAATGCAGTATTAGGATGAGACTCAAGAAATATAGTGATCATCATACTTTTTTGATGGGGTGAGTAAATTATTATCACTGTTGATATATAAATGCACTTTGAAACATCAGGAAACGTCATTTCGTAAGGGAAATGATTGAGAAAAAAAAAGTGATACGAAAAATAAGGAAGGTTCAGATGAAATCTCGATTTTCAATATTATTCAGCTTCAAAATGAAAAACCTTCATTACTGCATGAACATTTGTATTTTTTCAATGATCTAATAAAATTTGCCTTCACTAGAGAATAACTTATACTACAATTGGTCAAAATCAAAGTTATTCAGTGAAAATATTTCATAAATATAGAAAGTTTATTATGTATTATGGAATGGCTAAACAATGATATTATGATAATAATAATATTGTTTCACATCAAATGAACTTGCCACGGTACATAAATCAGTAAACTGAATAAATATTGCGATCACATAAAAGGTAAAATCCTTCTGCTTGGAGAAGTAAATTGAACTACAGTAATAATAAATACAAACATAAAAGGAATCGATTATGTCAAGTGAATAACACTGAAGATCTTAGCTTTCGTTTCCTTCAAAGTAAAATCTTGTTAGAAAAAAGTACATCTTTCTAATAATTCGTTATATGGCACTTCTTATAATTGAATCTTCAATTTTGAAATAATGGCAGAAGATTATCATGGAAGAACCTGAAAATAAATTGAATAATACATTAAAGAGACAAGTGAATACAAACGCATGTACAAAATGTATAAATAATACATATAATAATGTGAAATGAAATCTGCATGAACAGAAAACATTTTATTGATATACAAAAGTAGCTCATTCATTGTGCAAAATATTTGATAATGATATGGAATATCAAAATAATGTCAGCATATAGAGACATCAAAATATTGAGGAAAATATGGTTTCTCACCTAAAATTCCGTCTTTTCAACAATTTGAGTGCATAATCTTTGGTTTTTGGTTGTATGAACCATTGGTGGTTGAGAAGTTTTTTATCGGAATCTTGTATTGTATGTGTGATCAACAGTAGGAAAATAATTTTCATGTTTGAAATAAAAAATTTTATGTGTATATTTGCTTGGAGGTGAAAAATTTTGAATCTGCAAAAAGATTTTTAGATGAAAAGGGTGTCTTTTTCATACATGACAAACTGGTTGAGTTGTCGTGTACTACCTCTGAAACAGGCAAGAATATTGTCTACATAATGTTTTTTACTCAGGTTGGAATTCACCATAGTGGTCTCCAAGATGTTTATAAATATGTCTGCTAAAAGTAGACGATGGAGTGAGCCCATCGGTGAACCTGAATCCTGTTTATGAAATTTGTTGTTGAATTTTCAGTAATACCAGTAATTGTTAGAATTTCTGATCTAGGCATATATCGAAAGCTGTCTAAATTTCAAAAGACGTGACATAGTCTACTTTGGCTTGATCTGATATATTCAAAATGAGAACTACATTCGTACGGTACGTTGGAAAACAGATCGGAATGTGAGGAATATATGTAGTTCAGGATGTATGGAGACTTTCAAATTCATGAGGCCATATAACAAAGAAGTCATTTACGTATCACAGCCAACAACTAGGTTTGAGGTCAGACATGTCAATGGCTCTGGTTTCAAAGGCTTCTATGCATTTCAAGAACTGGACAGAGAAGTGACGGTCGAAGTGCGTCATCGTCTTTCATAATGTCTACCGCCGAAGAAGACAAAACCGGAAACCGGACAAAGTTTTTACACAGTTTGACACAGTAAAATTTCACATTGTTTGATGAAAAAACTAATGTGGATAATATGTATTTGAGAATCTGGAAAATTATATAGTATCATAATACAGCAAACACTCATAACCTTGTGAACCCCTGTTGTTCGAAAGTCTATGAAGTTATATAGAGCGTTGAAGTAACGAAGAATAGAAAAAATCTCACATATGGTAAAAAATGATGAAGAACACTGGGTGTTGAAATTTAATATCCGTCTATATACACTGCTACAACGTAGTTATTAGATTGTTTATCTACCATTTTCCTTTTTTCAGTTTATCACATTTTCATCGCCTAACATCCCTTTTTTTATACAAAATTCATTTGGTTGTGAAGCATCATTGTGGGTATGAGTGAAGTTTTTCGAATGTATATTATTTGATACAAATACTCCACGGAGTACATGGACCATTCTACTGGGGTTGATGGGGTTACTTCAAAATCGTGCCAACCTTTTCATAGAACACGATTTAAGGGTAATTCACCTCACGGTGTAGTTAGTGGTTATCAGTGATGGTACGTTTAATCAGCTATCGCCCCCATACGAACGACAACTCTCAGAAGTTAAAACTTGTGCGAGCTAAGTACTAACGAGGTCTTACCTTTTAACGTGTGATTCCTAACACGGTTGCAGAATCATGCCAGCTTCAACCAGATAAATTCTCTCCAGAAAAGTATCTGGTCGAGGCCGGAATCGAACCCACGACCTTCCGATCGTGAGTCGGACGAACTACCACCGCGCCAATTCCACATGAGTTGAATCTTCGCAGCAATTTTTTGAAACAAATAATAACTTTCCAAAAATTTCAGTGAAACATTCACCGAAACGAGAAATGTCTTGACGGCATTCGGTTGCAGTAGTCTTTTATTGGAGATTGTAGCTAACAGTGGAGAGACTTTGCAAATTTTGAGTAGTGCAACTCATGAAATTTCTTATATCCAATTCTAATCAATTTGAGTCTCCCAGTGTATAGGGGGTATCTGAAGGGTTACTCAGGAAGTGGTGAACCAAAACTACTGAATAACTTTGGTGGGACGGTAGCCAGTCGGCTTGACGTCTGTGGTTTATTCTACTCATTCAATCGACCGCTGTGTGAACCGGTGGTTCAAGCCGCGCGTGGCCAGACGATCAACTTTCACTTCCTATCGTCCAACCCATGATGGGAATCACAAGTTGAAAGATGAGACCTCGTTAACCCCTTATCTCGTACACGTTCCAACTTTTGCCTTAGCAACTCCATGTAGTTGCATCTTCACAGTCACCAAAAGCGGCAACTGTCGCTGTTCAAAGGAATATTTTCGTGGACAATGTTCTCTAAAAACCTTCGTTTTCTAGTTTTATTTTACTTTTTTACCTAGAAGCTCTTCAGTTTTCATTTGCGATAGGGTTAAATCAAACTTGTCTGTATTCTAGTTCTTTGTTTCAGTAAAGTCGATAAAGTTCCCATCGCCCGAATTCTCTTCTCGTATATTTTTGAGAGTTCACTGGGAGGTTCCGGTTCAGAAAAAAAAAAGGTTCGTCCTCTTCTTTGAGATAAATCTTATTAATTTCCTTCCTTCATCAATTCCAGTGTGACCTGGCAACAGAATCAAACTTTCTTGATTCATATAGATGAATAATTTATTCGACTACGTTATGAATAAATCAATTCAAAATGATCGTTTGATACTATAGGTTGTCAATGCATTATTGTTCTGGAAATGAGTCTACTCAAGAAATAATTTTCAAGTTCTCATCCAGTTAAAAAAACTCAACTCTAATCTGGTAAAAAATGTAATCGCTTCAATATAAGTTTCAGAGGTCAAGTTAACAATATATTTTCAGCAGGAATGTTGGCATACATGGGAGTGATCATTCCAACGCAATGTATTGAATTGTACGTCTTAACTTCACAGTGAGTATTGATTTAGATTTTAGACATAAATTATATAAATTGTTATTCATCAACACTGATACAAATGTCAAATAGATACGTAATGGAAGTCTACTAACTTTTTTCCAGTTTTTTGAAAGAATACACGCTGTATATAGAATCGAAAAAATAAGTATATGTTTGTTTCATAAGGCAGAGAAACAGATTCACTGCCTTGGCTAGTTGCCAAGGCTAGCATTGCCTTGGCTTTGCTTCGGCAATGCTAGCCGCTGCAGTTAATTCCTCAATAAAATCTTCCAATTCTATAATAGGCGAAGGATCAATAGTGGTTCTCAAAGTACTATTTTCAGCAGATTTATAATATCGTCAAATCATTAATCTGACTGCCAATATTCCTGCAACTCGAACAAGACCATGTATAAACTTTATTATGCTCGCACAAGATCTTGATTTTCTCTACTGAGAGGTTTACTTATGCATGTCTAAAAGCTTTCATGCAAACCGAATATTTCACCATAAGGTTCGATTTGTTTGATTTGCTACAACATACGCAAATCATATTTGCTGGCATTATTAAATCTACGGCACTAAACGTTTCTTACACTGAGAAATTTCAACACAAAAAGTTCAGTGATGAAAAGAACGAAAAATCGACTCGGATAAAAATGAATCGTTATCAATCCATAAAAAATAACGTCGTGTTACACTTCACTTATGAGTCTGATATTTATGAACTTATCAGGAAATGACACAATCATTCACTTCTGAAAATTTCGTGCATTCATCAGATTCAGAAACTATCAAAAAATAGAAATGAAAACAAAGGCTTACTTCACAGTACTTTCCTGAGCACGGAGAACAATAAAAATTAATCGAAGTATTGCTGTTGAAATATTCAATTGTTTTACTCTCGGAAATGCTTTCTTTGGTTGACAATATTATCATATCATTATCTCTATTATGGGTGAAGGCAACGTTATTTCATTTCGACTGAATAGATTTCCATTCTAATTTTTTAGGAGTTCCACAAAAGAAAGAATCAGAGCAATACTCTATGCGACAACAATGTTCTTTGAATTTTTCGTATGTTATTGCTTACCTGCCCAACATTTAGCAGATGAGGTCAGTGATGATGAGTTTCAAGTAATTTATTGAACTTTCACAACTTTTTCAACAGGTCGATAAGTTATCAGGAAATATTTATTGCAGTAAGTGGTACAAATATCCCAAATATTCAAAAGACGTACTAATGTTGTTGGGAAAATTTCAACTGAAAATGCTGATCAGTGCCGGTGGATTTGCAAATATCGATCTCAAGACGGGTTTTGCAGTAAGTGTCTCTATGAAACAATATATATGATGTCAACGTGTTTTGAGAAAAACGAAAACATGAATGTGATAATAAAATAAGTGACAGTTTTTTGTTATATTTCTACGAGACAGTTTACAATGATGTCACAACACGTTTTTGAAATTTCAATTTCGTTACAGAAACTTGCCTGAAATATTCCTTATCGTACATTTTCATTCCTTCAACTCTTTAAAATGAAAAGCTTCCATTACCAACAATGATTTGAAATATTCATTCTCAAATATACAATGATTTATTCTTCATATTTCGACAAAACTTTTCCTAGTTGATTACTACTTGTGTTTCTTGTGATCTGAAGTAGAATATCTTTCATATACTTACATGTTTTTCAGGCATTGAAAACAATGGTATCTTACTGCATGTTTTTGAGAACTGTGGGTAGTAAGTCCGAAACATGAAAATGCTGGAGTAGCTTCCGGTAGGAAACCAATAAAGAACACGAAAGTTTTTGTTTCAATTCGAAATTGTACTTTTCTCTGTTGCTTGTACTCTTTCCATATACACTTCAATGAATGTTGAAAGTTTGATTTGCTTCGTTTCATTGTATAATCCACTCAGTTTACACAACCTGAATATACCATTTATAACTTTTTTGAATACCTTGAAAAAATTAATTTATATACAACAGGGTCCTTTACGACGAGTGTTCATTGGGAATATATGGAAAACGATTCACAATAAAAACTTGAAATTTTGTGGTAGTGGGTTTTACAGAATGGCCTTCTCAAACAAATTATTTTCAACTTCCGGTCTTTTTCCGTTATACCGGAAGTTGTGAGCAACTACCTTGTTTCAAATAGAACACCCTGTATTTTATTACATTTTCAAATTTCTCAGCACATTTAAGGTCCACTTTGTATGACAATGCCTAAACCCAAATTTGTTAGTTTTCGAGATATTGATTTTTTTCTGAAATATTTGACAGTTACAGCACCACTGCGAAAAAATCATAATTCATAGACAGTAACAGTTGAAAATGTGAAATTTCACAGAATCACACATAAAGCATCAAGTCATTGACAAGTCCATCTAATTTTTTAAAAAAATTTACAGTGTGGTCGAAACTTCCACCTAAAATATAACATCGAGAAAACTGATGAAACCCGATTTTTTCAAATGGAAACCATACACTATTCTATTCATTTCGGATACTACGAAAAAAAAGATATCCAAATCATGAAGAATGTCCTATACCAAATATACACCCCTGGTAAGATATATCCGATTTTGGGAAATATTTGAAATGTAAATCATTCGAAGCAATACCAAACCAAGAAAGCTCTGAAAACAAAAGAAGTCACAACAAATATGTCAAAATAATTGACGTGTATTTCGTAGTTTTCTATTTGTGTGAAAAATGTCTCGTTTGGGGTATTCTAATGAAGATTTCCTGAATTTGATAATCATTTATGGTAAATACAATATGATAATGGACAGAACTTGTCGTGTTTTTGCAGAAAGATTTCCAAATCTACGCAGACTCAATAAAAATAATCTGAGAAGACTTCTAAGAAACTGCCGTGATTTCGGATCTTTATCATCTGTCATCAACAAAAAAAAATCACTCGTAAACAATGAGGACATCAAAATTGTAGTTTTGGCCTACTTCACAGTCTATCTAGAAAATTCGTTGAAAGACGCAGAAAAGTCACTTAGAATTTCATATTCGTCAATAAACCGGATTTTAATCAAACATAAGTGGCGTCCCTTAAAATATCACCAGGTTCAAAATCTGAAACCTCACGACTTACTTGCACTAGTGAAATTCTACGA
>WOGR01006643.1:0-12145 GCA_015342045.1 Leptinotarsa lineolata
CGTCACATCGCTTGATGGACTCACACCGATAGAACATTCATTACTTGGAGGATCTTTGAAATATGCAGATAAATTTTTTTGGGAAAAAAAGTTTTTGGCTTTCTACTACTCCATCTTGGAACAAAAAATGTGGGAATCTTCCGAAGAAAGGGAGGAAGCAATCATCTTTTGAAAAAATGAAATACCACTAAAGATAGATGTGTAGATCATTCAAAGAAGTAACTTTCAGATACAAAATGGAAGAAAAAGACCTTCTAAAACAGCCACTTCCATATAGACATTGAATTACACGAAAGAAAAAATTCTTTGAAACGAATACTTCTATATGAACACCGAATTACACAAAAAACACTTTTTTCCACTAAATTCGTTTTCCAAACGTTCCTGTTAGATTTGAGTCAGATATCATTCACAAGATTCCTACACGATATACTGAATGAAAAATGAAATAAAAATCACTTACATGGAACTCAGTCATCCTCAATAGTAGACACGTGTATCGCTATAAGACACTTGCCTCAGGGCTCTTCAGTACCAATATGAAAATAATTATGAGGAAAGCACACACACATCATCTATATATTTTTTATGCCACGGAATAAGTTTGATCTACTTATGTCATCGATGACATCGTAATGTCATTCATTCCTTTATTTTAAATCCCTGGCAATAGGAATATTGTTTAAATTGAAGGGGTTATATTTTATTAGAAGTGTTTAATTTCTTTGGGAAAGGAAGTTTTCGGCTTTCTACTACTCCATCTTGGCACACACGCACACGCGCACACGCGCACACGCGCACACGCGCACACGCGCACACGCGCACACGCGCACACACGCACACACGCACACACACACACATGTACCATGAATTCTAACACATGCCCCAACCAAATGTATATACATCATTACGTCACACAAAATTTCGAAAAAATTATGAATGGTCCATGCACTAGACAGTTCAGCGTCACATCAAACTTGATGTTACTAAACACCAAAAAAAGCAATTGATACGTCATAGTGGTGGGGGGAGGCGGGGATTCGGCTGTTTACATCTACTTTCAGCCTCGGAGCTTTTCATGAAAAAAGCGTTACTGTGGTTTCGTACTGATACTTTCGTATCCTGGGATGATTTGGTAGCCCAACTGAAGGCTTCCGTTTTGCCATACGATTATGAAATGAACTTCTGGAAAGAGATAAGAAACTGCACTCAAGACCAAAAGAAGAAAATCGTTTTTTATGTATTCGCCATGGAGAATCTTTTCAATAAATTAGATGTGAGTCGACCTTCAGAGAAACGTCGTGTCGCTCTAATTAGACGAAATCTTCCACCTACAAAGTCAGCTCTCCTCACATAAAACTGGTACTGTGGCTGAATTGGTTATGCTCGCCCGAACCTTAGAGGAGACGAAACTGAGAGTACAGAGATTCACTTCTCCACCAACCAATTATAAAAATCTTATGGAACCTGATCTCGCTTATCATAAACTACCTGGTACTTCCCAAATAGCCTCATTTGCTGTCAAGTGTCGATTCCAAAGGCGACTCCCACAAGTTCTCAACCACTTTGTTGGAATTGTCAAGGGGTAGGGCATAGATTTCACAAATGTGACAAACCCCGTCGAATATTTTGCTTTCGGTGCGGCCAAGGTAATGTAACCGCTTCATTTTGCTCGAATTGCAGGCCAAAAAACGGGTCGGGGAGGCGTTAGTGAGCCGGCTAGACGTCTCGACCGATAACCTGGTGGCTGATAGTAAGGTACTCCTTGATTTCGTAATCGCTCATGCAAAAAAACAATCTCTGTCCTTCTTTGAGAGTCACTGTGTTCGGTAAAGAGTTTCTGGGGTTACTGGACAGTGGAGCCAGCAGGACGATAATGGGTAGCCAAGGATGGGAAAACTTGAAAGATTGTAGGATAGAGAAAACGGCGACAACCACCTGCACAGTTGCAAATGCTCGAAGCTGTGAAGTATTAGGATCGGTTCTGTTACCCATTCAATTATGTGAACGCGTCAAAGTGATTGACGTGCTAGTAGTTCCGGGAGTACCGCACAATATCAAATTGGGGTTAAACTTTTGGATTCAGATGGCGATTGTGCCGGACGGAAATGTTGGTGATTTGTAATCAATTCGTCGGATTCGTTGTCAGACCTACAACAGGAACAGTTGCAAGAGGTGGTAAATGGTTATTTCGCTGAGACGGGTGACAAATTGGGTTGAACTATACGTGTCGAGCATGTGATTTCTACCAACGCACCTCCAATCAAACAAAGACATTTCCCGACCTCGCCGATGCTACTCAAACAAGTAAATGAAGAACCGGATAAAATGTTTCGCGATGGAATGGTAGAACCTTCACACTCTCCTTGGTCCTCCCCCATATCATTAGTGAAAAAGCCAGAGGAAAGGTATCGCTTTTGCGTTGACTTCCGGAAGATAAACGAAGTAACTAAACAGGACGCGTATCACATACCTTTTGTGAGTGCAACGCTGGATAAGCTGCGTGACGCCCATTTTCTGACAATCTTTGACGTAAAATCGGCTTATTGGCAGATTCCATTAACGGAATATTACAAATCGTTGACCGCTTTTGTCATTCCTAACCGCGGACTTTTCCACTTTTGCCGTATGCCGATGGATTTTCATAACGCGGCCGCTACCTTTCGAAAATTTGTGGACAGGGAGATTGGGGTTGATTTAGAATAACATGTGTTTATCTATTTAGATGATATAATTATTTGTACTCCAACTTTCCAATTGCACTTGGAAGTTTTTTCTGAAGTTTTATCCAGATTATATAGAGCTGAACTTATGCTGGATAGACAGAAGTGTCATTTTTGTAAGCCAAAATTACGATATCTCGGATACGTTTTCAACTCGTCGGGGTTATTAGTCGACCCAGAAAAGGTCAATGCGATACTACAGACAGACAGAATAGACAGAAGTGTCATTTCTGTAAGCCGAAATCACGATATCTCGGATACGTTATCAACTCGTCGGGGTTATTAGTCGACCCAGAAAAGGTCAATGCGATACTACAGATTCCAACTCCTCGCAATGTGACTGAAGTACACCAAATCATTAGACTAGCGTCATGGTATCGACGTTTTGTACCTGGATTCTCAACTCTTATCGCTCCTTTGACTGAAAAGATGGAGAAAAAACAACTCTTTTTGTGGGATGATTAAGCCAAAGTGGCTTTTCGAAAAATGAAAGAGCACCTAATATCAGCACCTGTACTGTCCTGTCCTGACTATAATCTTCCATTCATAGTCCAGACGGATGCCTCTGACTACGGGTTGGGAGCTGTCCTTTCGCAGACCCATCCTGAGGGGGAAAGAGTCATATGCTATCTAAGCCGTTCCTTGACCCCTGCAGAAAGAGAATTCCGTACTACGGAAAAAGAGTGCCTAGCGGTCATATTTGCTATTGAGAAACTGTGACATTATCTGGAAGGAATTCGCTTCACTGTAGTGACGGATCACTAAAGCCTAAAATGGCTCAATTCAATACGCGATGCGGTAAGGTGGTCAGTGAGGTTACAACAGTATGAATTTGATATCATACATCGAAAAGATCGGGATCACCTCATACCAGACGCTTTATCTCGATCTGTACCGGCATCTCAAATTGATCTAGTTGATTCGGAGCCCACTATTTCTAGTGTCAAGGATAGTTGGTTCCAAAATATGGTGGCCAAAGTAAATAACGATCCTGTGCGTTTTCCTTTGTGAAGAGTTGAAAAAGGAATATTGTTTGAATGCGTGGATAGGCGTTATCCAGGCCTCGGTGATGAAAAAGATGGTTGGCTACAAGTGGTACCGAACGAAAAGCAAAGGAATCTCTTCCGCCAACATCACGATCCACCTACATGCGGACATGGAGGGATTTTTAAGTAGTACTCCCTACTGAGCCTCATGGCTCAGTAGGGAGTACTACTGGCCAACAATGAAGAAAAATGTCGTTAGGTACGTTCGTAGGTGTCTGGTATGTCGTCAAACCAAACCCACACAACAGGCTCCAGGGTATTCTTCAAACCAGACCCACACAACAGGCTACATCTGGTCATTCACCTAGTGGAACTTTGTCGATTACTCGTCCTTTCGAGTTGATAAGTGTCGATATCGTAGGACCTTTACCTAGATCTTCATTAGGGTACTCCTACATATTATCAGTCCTAGATATTTTTAGTAAGTTTGTCCTGTTTTTCCCTGTACGGCAAGCAACTGCCGGAATGATCGTGCGTATTTTGAAAGAACAAATTATTTCAGTTTTTGGGGCACCCCGGAAGATAATTGTCGACAATAGAGAACAGTTCACGGGAGGTAAATTCCGGGCTCTCATGAAGGAGTTTTATATCGAACTTGGTTTAACAGCTAGTTACTACGCACAGGTTAACCCGATTGAGCGAACACACCGTATTTCCAAAACTATGTTGTTGTCATATGTCTCAGATAATCACCGCACTTGGGACCAATTCCTGTCTGAAATTTCCTGGGCAATCCGTTCCGCTAAGCACACTTCACACCAAATTTTGTGGTATTTAGTCAAGAGATTAAATTATGGGGAAAGAAAAATTATTCGCCACTGCCTAATGACAAAGACTTGGTATCCAACTAGAAAACTAGATCTAAAGCTTTGGGAAAAGTCTTCGAGGACGTTTCCCAACGTACCAAGGAAGCCCACCAGCGTAGTAAGAAGTACTACAATCTGCGTAAGAGGGACGATAAATTAGGCTTTGATCAAAAAGTTTGGCGAAGAAATTACGCCTTTTCTGATAAAGTCAGGGGTATCGCCGTAAAACTATCGGTTAAGTTCAAGGGACCCTTCAGAATTGCAAAAATTGTATCGCCTTGGACGTACGAACTAGAGGACAACGCGGGAAAATCGTATGGGATATGGCACGCAAAGGATTCGAAAGCCCATCCTCCGGATAGTGACGGAACAGACCATACCTCCAACACTGAATCCAGCTGAACCATTTGGTCCGGCCTCAAGTCGCTATGTATAAAAAAAATGATTTTTTTGTTTTTTTTTCTCTTTCTGGTACGGTAATTAATTTTTTTTTTGTAAATAAGATAACTTATCCAATTCAATCAAAAAGTTGTCGAGGTTAGGAATTGATTAAGTATGGAGTTACTTTTTAGGAAAAAAATTTTTCGGGAAAAGAGAGTGTTGTTACGGGTTATATCAGTTTCAGAGGTTATAGCAGTACAAATAAGAAAAAGAATACAGTTTTTATTTCTACTCACTAAACTCTATTATTCAACTTCTACTTTTCATAAAGAATTCATACTCAGAGCATGGATAAGCGAATATTTCCATGCCCAAAACAGAAAGATAAATTACGAATGTTATAACCATTTTTCGTTCAATACTTACCAAAGACGAATCCAGCGAGGTTGATAGTGCAGGTAGAGTTGACCGTCAGGTATGTTAATCTTCTTTTAATTAGATGTCCAAACTAATAACAGTATACTCATTTTCTTGATCATTTTATTGTTCACAACAAAATAACATAACTTCACCTCTAATTGTCATCTGAAGGTTCATTAGAACTATCGGTCATTCCATTTTGAGTATCAGGGTTCCCAACCTGAAATATAAACAACGATACAAATGGAAAAAATTTATAAGAAGCAGTGTTTTTTTGTGAAATATGAAAAAAGGAGAGTTGAAGGGAATGATCGTTTCTTTTCTTCGGTGTTCTAGAAGGATTGGAAAGACGTGTGTTGCTTGTTTGCGGATTTTTCTATGAAACTCTTGTAATTATTGTAGGAAATTTAGTTAAAGGAAGGTCCTCTGACTATTTCAAGAAGATTTGTTCCCGAAATACACCAGTTTGCTAAATTCACATTGAATGATTACTTCTCAAGGCCACCCATCATCGAGGTAGGTTTTATCAGCCTTGGCATGTATTGGATTCAAAATTATGAGAACCCGGTCAAATTTTTCATGTAAATGTTCTTTTTGGGGTCTTTTTGTTTGTCTACTTGTTATTTTACGTTACGTGGACTTATCAACTACCCTACTTTATGCCACTTTGCCTTCACGTATCGGTTAATTTCAGCTTGGTTTTACTTACCGTTGAAGACAGAGGTCAAATATTCAGTTGAAGATAACCCTAAGTAGTATTCATCACCCAAGCATGGATCATTGGTTGGGAAATAAGTTCATCCAGGAGTGCCATCTCTCTCCGATCTGGACACTCAATCGAAGTGACAGCGTAGCGAATATTTTGGATACTTCATTCGAACGCCTAGGTTCAGCCTTCTACGCTATTACTCTCGACAAGGCAACGTTCTCCTTCGGAGTTGTACCCAGGGTGGAAAACCCAATAACCATCACAAGTGAGCTGTATCTTTATTCATACTGTACTTGGCTAAAACTAAAACAAGTTTTCATTTATCGTACATATCTTACCCTCCGATTACTTTTGTGAACTTTCGGTATCGATACCTTAAGGGGATTTCTTACTGGGCATAACGATATTGGTTACCTCTGGTTATTTGTTTGAATAACGTTGAATTAGAGAGCTAGAGCTCCATTAATTTCCTTGTCCTATTTTCATTCCGAAACATAACCAAAGTGTAGTTTTTCTCATTGGAAATTAAACCACTCACTACAATCACTCATCACAGTGTTTGAATCTTAATCCACCCACTTCCTGAGAGGTTTTTTTCGAGTAGTCATCTACCTTGGATTCTCCATTGCATAATTTCGGGAATTGTAATGGAAGGTCTTGAAGGTAAGTAAAAAGAAATCACAAATAACATACTCATGTTTAAAATTACCATTTGAGTTAAGAAAAATGTAAACAGTCGCTTTCTCAAAAGTTATCCCATTTTTTAAAAGGGGGATGTTGGATATAGAGTGAAGAAATCAGAAGTCTTCAATAACGGGCAGATCAACAATTTCATTAGGAAAGCAAATGATGAAGCATATCTAATGCTAAAGGTAATTTTAACAAAATATTACGATTATAGGATTCAAAAGTATCAACTTGATTTATTTTCAGGTAGCTACAAGTGTTGACGGGAAGAACTAACAAAAATATCAATTGATCTAATAACTCTAAAACACATATTGAGATAACTTTTATTGTAATTTGGAAGAAGCTAGATTAATATTGTAAAAAGGTGTATACATTGTATTGTATTGTATATGAATATATTTATTTTAGACTGTATCAGGGGTAATCATACGAATTTACCTTTAATTTAACTTAATCCAATTCAGTTTTGTACACATCGTACGATTCCAATGTATTTTTCTGAAGCTGAATAAATTGAACTGGAAAATTGAAGTTGAAATTGGGCAAAAAAACCTGCTATAGTATAAGAAATATTTATCTTTAGGACTATCCTATACTCCACAAAACAGATTATTCGAAAATCAGAAAAAAGAAAATTGCTCGATAGAGCCACAGTTTTGAAAATCTCAGATTAAGAATTGCAGAATTTTTAACTTTACCCAATCCTTAAAATTACACAGGTCATAGCCAGTGGCGGATTTACCAGCAGGCTGAGTAGGCTAGAGCCTAGGGCGGCGAATTTTGAAGGGCGGCAGATTTGGTTCATAAATTTTTTATTTCAGTTTACAAAATAAAAAAAAAAATTTATACAAGCACAAAACATGGATTTCGAAAATCGGAGAGAAGTTCAAATATTCAACAAAAATCGAAATATAGTCCTAGATACAGTGCTAAATACTGAATATTTCAGCAATTGCTAAACACTTTATCAAGTATACTTTAATGATCATAAATTTTTTCAATATTGCAATAGCGGTTCGATATTATAGTCAAAATTCAGTTATTCTTACGTATTTTCTTCATTGATAATTGCTATAATTTTGTCTCCGTGTACCTAATAATTATGATATCTACTTACACAATTCAATCTTGATATAATATCGATGATTCAATCTTGATATAATATCGATGATTCAATCATGATTGCTGCTGCAAATTTGAAAATTGTCAAATTCAATTTTAGAAAGTTATTTCTTTGTGCATAAAAATACTGACTAAAATTGACTAATGAAAAACTAGTTCAATATCTCATAGAGATATAGTCTTTTGGTTTGAATTAATCGACTAACTGATAATTGGCCGACTGCGACTTGACAATAAAAACATTTCCTCCACAAAATATGAAGTTAGACAATTCGCTGATTAGAAAATTGAAACATTTCACTAGTTAATTATTTCATTTGTAGTAGGAAAAAGTTTGGAAAATCTAAATGAGCATGGCTTAAGCGCATAAATTGGATGTTTACATTAGTATTATTTTTGTTAACTTTTTCACAAATCTAACTTTTTCAGAAAGTGCCAATCGAAACGAATTAATTATAATAAGCGGCAATTTTTTATTCAAAGACTTCTCTCCAGTCAAATGAGTATGGGGCATTCCACACCAAATCGACAATTTTTAGCTGAAACTTTTTTTATTTTTTTGATCCCATCAAACACGCTTTTTGAAATTTTTCCAAATTTTTTTACGCGACCAAAAAAAAGTAACACATTTTTAAAAAAACGTCTCTTCAATTTTGAAGTGGCGATAATTTTGTGAAAAATTAACTCATTGCAATTTTTTTTTCAATTTCTTGGTTTAGGATGTACTTCTCAGAAAAAAATATATAAAAAATATCCAAAGTGGTAATCACTGTTTATTTTTAAATTTTTGGAAAAATTCGAAAATTTCTTTATGATTACCATGTTAAATAATTTGTTTCGTTCTCTTATGAAACACTTCGGCATTTTTTATGAATCCTCAAATTTTTTCAGAGTGGTGTTTTGCCATTTTCTATTTATTTTTATCGAATAAAAATTTTCTTTGCTCAAATTTAGCTTATTTCAAATAAAATCACTCTGAAAAAAATCAAGTATTTATGTTGCACCTTAAAATTTAGAAAAAAAATTGAACAAAATATGTATTTATAGGCGGCAAAAATTGAATAGCCTACGGGCGGCAAATCTGTAAATCCGCCACTGTACTAGCGGGTGGAATATATTATTTTCTGGATATTTTATTAATATGTATGTTAAATGATGTTATTCATTCTTGAGTTCAAGCTTAAGTTTGGTTCATACGCGATTCATTTATTATATGAATAAGGTTTATTTATTAAGGGTACATGTTCAAATATACTCTGTGTGTAATTAATGAATGTAATAAAATGAAATGAATTTATGAGTATTTGTAAAATAGTAATAATAGTTAAACTCTAATCCCAACATAAAAATTACATACCAAACAAAAATGAAAAATTTGTTTTTTCTAGGTTTATATGTTAAATCCGTTAACTCAAATAGATTTTACTCAAGTTAGTATTTTCAAAAATAGCATTTCCAGACTCAATATAGAATTTCATGAATGATGAACCTGTAAGTAATTTTTATCAAAACTTAGATGCTATTGGGGTGTCACCAAAATTTGGTACATTTTTGTAGCGAAAATGTTATGGTTTTCCAATGTGAATTGCAGTTTATTTTTAGCCACCTTGAAGTTTTGAAAACGAGTAACAGTTTTCTGTAAGTTCATCCAATTCGAAGAACTCGGTTTGAATACCTAAGGTAATTTTCTTTCCTCTTTGAGCATTCGTTAGCAATGGAACGACCTATTAGTTCGTTGTCTTGATTTCAGGCAAGTTAGAAATTTATTCTCTGACTCTTTCATCTTGAGTATGCTAAAAAGAGATCTAAATATTATTTTGTTGTAGCGCGGCCGAAATTTCTCTCGCCGCCTATGGTACCCCTCTTGATGGGATAGTTTTCTTTCGAATGGCTTTCTTCGTGTGACCTCGAGATTACTGCGTAATCTCACCTTGTGACGTAGCTTTTGAGGCGTTCATTTTGTCCTGGCAGCGGAAGTATTTACCGTCAGCATATTCTGCAAGACGGAGAAGTTCGTTAGAAGGGTCTGTAACTGACCGAAAGCCGTAAAAAGACCAAAGACCGAGTTAGTACCGCTGCTCTGTGTTGATTTCATGACCCTCGCGTACGAGACACCGCCTCTAATCGTATTGTTTCGTATCAGCCTCCTAGGTTGGGCTGGTAGTTCTCTCGGCTGGGCGTTAGCCTTTTGTTTTCAGGGTGCTCCGATAATTGGCTGGATGATCTCCTTTGCAGTTAAAATATCTCACCGGAGATTCTTTTGGTCGCTTGCATTCGGTCATCAGATGCCGACCGGCATATCTTAGGCACGCGGGTGCTGCTTTGCAGTTCATTTGAGAATGTTCGAATTTCTGGCAGCGGTAACACTGTCCCAATGTCGTTCGGGGTCTTGCGGTTCGCTTTTTACTCTTATATTGAGTATCTCCCTGAGCTTAAATATATGGTTCTGTTGTCTCGTAACGAGAACCAGTATGAGCGGGAGTGGCTTGTTATTTCGCTTCTTGAGCCCGGCTATTAATATTATATCAAAGCCCTTGGCTTTCAGATCGTCTACGATATCTTTAGTTTTGAGGAATTTAGGAACTCCTCGAAACACCCCTCTTATGGGCTTTGCTTCTTGCATCGTGTAAGTGTGGTACGGTATCGTCTCCTTGTCAAGTATGTCAATGATTTTTCTGTAATCGTCTGGGCCTGCTGGTTGGACTTTCACTCCGTCATTAGTATTGACCGCCTTTGCAATGTTCGCTTTTTCTTTGGCGGCTATTTCGTTGCACTGAGTCCACTTATCCTTCTGTCGGATAGTGGTAGGTGGAGTCATAATCTTCCGGAGTTTGTATTTCGTCCTTTGTCTGGGGATTAGTACTTTCCTTGAATAGCTGAATGGGTTTCCTAGTACTTTCAACTGATTTCTCTAGTTTCTTGGAAATCTCATTTGGCTTATTGAAAATCTCAATTGATTTCTTGAAAATCTCTGATTGGAGACCTTTGGGTACCTCTTTTGGTACCTGTGGTATGGTCTTTACAGGTACACTGGCCTTCCTTTTTTGAGGTTCTATTTGAATATCAGTCTTAGCCGGGCGTTTTTTAGACGTAGACCCCTCTTCTTCATGGCTTTTAGGTTGTCTCTCCTTTTGTTAACCATATATGTATGTGTATATGATAATTCCTGGAACGATATGTTGTGTACTTCAATTAGCTTGGATATAACGGTGAGTGACATCTCTCTTCTTTCTCTAGTAACCTCGAGGGCTAGGTTATTTATAATATTTTCCATCTTGGCTGCTTGTTTTTCTGCCTAAAAAGAAAACGGAGGTATCGCGTTTCTTTTAACAGCAAGCTGTTAGAAGAAAAGGTACTTTTCACTGTGTGCAATGGAACCACATGTATCGGCAGAAGGATGAAACTGAGGAGATTCTAAAAGCCAAATAGGACCCGCCCACTATAAAGAATGGTGGAGATGTAAAAGTACCTCTAGAAGCGGAGTCTACTGGATTAAAATATTGATAGGTATGGTTTTGATAAATGCAGTTGATCATTACTATAGCAGCGAAATAACGATTGACAGCTGTTAGTTGACATTTTGATTTTTGAAAGTTTTTTTTTTGTTTTTGTTCGAAATTATCGTATTAAAGTATGGAAAGCAGCAGCGATAGTGAGTTTGAAAATGTACCTATCTTACGAAGTTTCCAATGCAGCAGCTGCTGTTACAGCACAATTATTGCCTGGAAAGCACAGGTACCAAAACGTTTATGATTTGTTCTCGAAATGGATGGATATGAAGAAATGCAAAACTATGACAAAGAATATAGCTTTGGCTTATTTAGCGCAAAAATCTGAAACTGTTAAATCCTCCACCTTGCGGAGCATGTTCTTGTTACGGGTTATATCAGTTTCAGAGATTATAGCAGTACAAATAAGAAAAAGGATACAGTTTTTTATTTCTATCACTGAACTTTATTCAACTTCTACTTTTTATAAAATATTTATACTCAGACCAGGGATAAGCGGATATTTCCATGCCTAAAACAGAAAGATCAATTAACTATGAATGTTATAACCATTTTTCGTTCAATACTTACCAAAGACGAATCCAGTGAGGTTGATAGTGCAGGTAGAGTTCACCGTCAGGTATTTTGATCTTCTTTTAATTAGAAGTCCAAAATAATGACCGTTTACTCATTGTTTTCATCATTTCAAAATTCATAACAAAATAACATAACCTCACCTCTAATTGTCATCTGAAGGTTC